>BQNB010134126.1:3979-18358 GCA_026074375.1 Tanacetum coccineum | reverse complement strand
TGCTACTTGTTGAAAATATATTCTTGCACTTGTATTTCTCACCTTGTTTTGTAGCAATAATCCCATAAGATCGATCCCTTGGTACCCCAAAAGAGGGGGAGCATACATCAAGGGGGATTCTTTGCATCGTCGATTTATTTCTCTCTACAATTCGACGATCATCCTTTTTGACTTCGACAAAAAGGGGGAGAAATGGATCAAAACTCATTAATAATTTAAAAACTTTATTTTTACATAAAATGAGTTTATATTTTGTCATCATCAAAAAGAGGGAGATCGTTAATAAAAATAATGTCTAAAAATGTTATTTATATTTTTCGATCTCTCGATTTTTTGAAGATAACAAATGTAAAAACATTTACGATAAAAATAAACGTTTACAAATTATTAACCGTAAATTTCCATTTCAAATATAAATCGCTTAAGGTATGTATAAACAAATCATTAAACATGTTTAAGTGATCAAGAAACTAATTTTTTCTTAACCATCACATTTTTACAAAAGTATTTTTACAAAAATAATTATATACAAAATACTTTTTAATTAAAATATGCTTTATTTAAACATATAAATTTGAATATGATTTTCTCCCTAAAATGAAACCTTTCATACCAGATAACACATTCTCCACTAAAAGACAAAAGGGGAGCATCAGTCTACGGCGGGCTCCTGATAGGCCTGGTGGTCCCCAAATATATCTAGGACCGCTGGCAGTTACCGTTGGGATTTCCAGCCTATAAATACTACACTATTCCCAGCTGAAAAACAAACCTCTTTGCACGAACTTTTTCAGTCTTCTTTCTCTCTCTAAGAACCTTCTTTCTCTCACTAAATCTCTTGATCACTAACATTGTTTGATCTTGTTTCAAGTGATCTAATCTCTTTTTTCTCATCTCACCTCTCCTCTTTATCAAGTGCAAGAGAAGAACATTCGTATTCTCCAAGAAACGAATTGTTGTAGTCTAGTGATTTCTTCTTCTTTCTTCTAAGAACCAAATCTATATCTTAATTATCTTATGTGATTATGTAAATCGGATAGTGTATAAATCCGATAGTGTAGATCTTGTGATCGTGTTTCTTGTGAAGTGGTAGATTGGTTCTAGCTAAGATTAGGACTCGACATTTAGCTTAGTGTTGAAAAATAACGTAAGCGACGTGTAAACGGTTTTCTCCGCCTAAAGGAAGCTTGTTGACATAGTGAAATCTCGAGTAGGATACTCAGGGAGTGGAGTAGGGTGAAGAGGAGCTTCGTAGCCGAACCACTATAAATCTTGGTGTCTTGGTTTGATTGTTCCTTCTCTTATCTCTTTATATTGTTTTGATCTTTTATTATTGTTAGTGTAGATATTGTTATTATACACATATATTGTTTGTTCATATTGTTGATTAGTTGAACATAAGTTCTAGAATCTGGGTAATTTTGTAAGCAAAATTTTTGTAAAAGTAAAAACGAACCTGTAAACTATTTAACCCCCCTCCCCCCTTTCAAGTTTCCACATCCTTTTTTTGTTTTGTTAAAATCAAAACAAGGGTACTGAAAATGAAAACTTTGGCACCTCTGTATCGAACCCACACAAACATTTGGCCATGTTTTTCTTAGCAGTATATAGCATTCTTTCTCCCTAAATTCCAGCAAACAGCATACCATAATCTACAACCTAACATCCAGTTATTTAGCTACCATAATCGATCAACAAAATAGCAAAGCGGTAAACCAAGAGCAACAACACATTAACAAACTAAAAGCAGCATCACATTAACAAAAACTAAACGAAACAATATGTCAAACTTAATATAATCAAACTAACAAAATAGCAGTAGAACTACAACATGCAACAACCACATCTAAATTAAATTTACAAAATATTGGAAAATTACAACATGCAACAACCGATGCTTAACAATTAACGTTGAACATAAACCCTAACACCTCTGACTGCATTTTGTGTAACTATTATGATACGTCAAGCGAGATCAGATGTCCTAGATTAGGTGTCCTACTCATCCATCCAGACCAAAACTCCTAAAACAATTTGAAGTGTAAACAACTAGATAAAAAAACCCTGAAAAACAAAAACACGCATTATATGGTACTAGTCAAATTCGAGCTTCTAGAAACCAAAGTTAAAGCAAAATATTACAGTATGTCTTTTCGCTAAAATAGAACGATTTTGATGTATTCCACTAACTTTTGTTTAGAGGACCAAGAGAAGGACATCAAACATTTCAAATGAATAAACTTTACTTTTTATGCACAATAATCATGATTTATATATAAAAAATTAGAAACACTATAGTTATATAAGAAACATATTTAATTACATAATGAAAATTACTTTAACATCTGAAATCATGTTTAACCCCACTAGAAAAAGTAACCTGTAACGGATATTACCAGCAATTTTTCAAAAACTATCATTCATCTTTTCTCAAAGTAAATTGTCAAAGAAAATGATATTTACCTATATACTAAAAAGCATCATGCTCGGTCATCCCATATTTACCCATACTTTGAGCCATCACCTCATTTTGATCCGGTCATCCCTTTTTTTTATCCAGTCGTCCCTTTTCTTCTCCTTTTCTTTGTATATATGATAAACTCTTGAAGAATCTAGACACATGATTCGTCAGATAGTATATATATAAAATACTACTAGGCAAATCCAAACTCTTCACCTTTGACAAAGGGAAAAAGTCAAGACCTACTTAGAAATAAAATATATAAGAGAGAATCAATGATAAAAAGATTCCGGAAGAGATATTCCCGGGTCGTATGTCCCAACGTAGGCTGCAATGAAAAAGTATTCTGGTTTGTGAGAAATTGTTTGATGGAGAATATATGATGGGGTACTCTGATATAACTACACATTAAAATTAATTAAATAAAAACTAATTTAATACTACAGGGAAATAATTATAGGAATGGGAATCTTAAAAACTACGGGGAATCAAAATTAGTTATTGGAAATCCTAAAATTAAATCTATACTAAAGATACGGGGAACAAATCATATCTGGGGATACCTAAATACTTAAAAAATTAGAAAAATAAATGTAAATTAAAATAAAAATCACAATTAAATTCTATTAAGTTAATTTGAAAAATAAAAAAAAATCTAGAATACAAATCGGAGGGTCGTGTTGATGCTAACGAAAAGAACGGTAAAAACGCGCCCGTAAAAAGGGTATAAGATGAAATTTTAAGAACATTAGGGCCTTAAACTAAATTTTATATTTTTCCTAGAAACCACTAAATTGAAAAAGAAATTTTTATAAAAAAAGGGAAAATTATTTTTTTTAATTTTTGGATTTTTTATAAATTTATAAAGATTAAATACTAATTAAATCTAAGTAAATAGGGGGGAAAAAAAAAGACAATAAATAAAAGTTATAATAAAATTCTGAAAAAATGAAATTAAATAAAGAAAAAATTAACATTTTAAAAATATGAAATGCCAAATTTTACTGATTAAATTAAAAGTAATTAAACTAATTAGATTTAAACCTAATTTATATTAATTAAATTAAATAAACTAACTAAAGCTAACTGTTGTTAAAACAAAAGGACTAACAGTGAAAGGACACAAGGACAAACGGGGTAACAGGCTAACTAACCACAGGGACTAACAAAGGTAACTACAAAAGAAGAAATTACACAAATGGTCCCTGAAGTGGACCCCGATTGCAAGGTGGGTCCAAAGTGCTTATTATCAAAAAGCCAAAGAAGCAAAGCTGTTAAGGGGCTTAAGGGGAGTAACTTTTGTAAAAGGGGCATAAGCTGAAGCTGACTTAATAAGCTAGAAAAGTGACATTTTGGGCTGACAGAAACTAAATAAGCTTATAGCTTATTTTTCTTTCTTTTTGGGGGTTAAGCCAACAAATAAGCTAAAAAACTATGGGGGGTAGTTAATAAGGGGAGGGGAGTCCTAATTATAAGCTAAGGCTTCCTAATAAGCCCTAAAATAAGCTGGAAAGTGACTTAAGCTATGTGACAGTTTTAAAAAAGAAAACAGAAAAAATGGAACTTTAAGCCTAGAATAAGCTATACAAAAGGGGGAGATAAGCTACAAAACTATGGGGACTTAAAGAACTACTAATAAGCTATAAGTAAGAGCTAAAAGAACTAGGGGCTTAATACAAAATAAGCTAGATAACGAGGATGAAATGAGTGCTCAGCACCAGGGGAATTTAATGCAGTGGCTAGGGGCTTTTTGGGCTTATGAAAAATAAGCTCTTATGAGCTTTTTAGCCAAAATAAAGCACAAACAGAATTAAAGGGGTGACTAGTGAGCTTATATTCAAAAGATGAGGGTCTAGGGCTTAATTAAAGCTGCTGATTTTGGGGCTACAAGTTGGCTGATTTCACAAATCAACATGCTACACACACATTGACTTATGCTGTAAACCAAAGTCAGTACAAGGGGGCTTATTTTAATAGGGCTAGTAACACTCATCATAAGCACAACAATGGGTGTGCTTAAGCTGCATTAAAGCGCTTAAGTGGTTTAACTTACTTTTGCTCTATTGGAAAATTTAGACGAATACAAAAAACATTTTAAACTTATTTTAAAACATAAAATTGGTGGTATTGATTTGTCTTAATAACAGGCCCACACTCAGCCAAAGTTGGCTGAGTGAGCTTGACCCATACCAAACCCAAAATGACCCATTTTGAGACTAAACCAAACACCCCCTTAATTTATAAAAAAGCTTTTTAACTGATTTTTTTGGTAAAAGAAGGCTGAGAAAGGTGTTTATAATGGATACTTAATAACTTTAACACATTTTCTAAAACAATTTAAAGGATTAAAATGCTTAAATTATTAATTCAAATTTCGTCACATGGGCTATATCATAAAAACACTTAACTTTTATTAAAACTGAAAATATTACAATAAAAACTTAAAAAGAACTGAGTACAATAATTTTTAAATGCAAACTTAAGTAAAATTTACACTAAGAAAAGGAAAAAAAAAGTTATTTTAGTTCGGCTTGGTCTTGGCTCTTTTATAGAGGTCCTTTGCCTTTCTTTGGTCTTGGGTTGTGCTAGCAGTGAGTGTACAATGCATCCAAGGCAATCCTAGCCTTCCCTTTGTCTTGTCTTCATCTCAACCATTGAAGGGGGTGCTCGGGTTGTGTGTTTTGACAGGGAAAGGGGTTATAAGGGTAATGGGGAGGTGGGAAGTGGTAGGGGTGAGCTGGTGGTAGTACTTGGGAGGTGGTTTTGGCTCTAAACCATGGGGAAGGGTGGTTTGGGTTTGGCGGGAAAGGGGTGAGGTACGGTTATGGTTGCAGTGTTTTAAAAGGAAAGATTGGAAAAGATGCAACTTAAGTCCCTCAACTCTTTCTCTCTTTTCACTTTATTTAAGCCCAAGATTTAGTTATAACAAAGTTTAGAAAGTAACACAAATGGTCCTTGTCGTTTTTATAACTAAAAGAATAAAAGTAAGTTAGGGTAAATTGCAAAAATGGCCCCTCTAGTTTATAACTAAAAGAAATAAAAGAAGGTTAGGGTTATGGGCAAAAATGGTCCCTGATGTTTTATAACTAAAAGAAATGCCATTTGGCAGATTTAGTCCTTCCCTTTATTTTACCAATTTTTTTTTTATAAAAACTGTTTAAAATGACAATTTAGTCCTAAAGTTTATAAATATGGATTTTGGTTTTGTTGGGCTTGGGCTTGTATTGGCCCACATCGCGGTTTGGTGTTTGGGGGCCCAATAAGGTACAGGCTTATGTTATTGGGCTTTTTCAAGCCCAATAAGGTTATGAAGTGGGTTTTGTGTGTACAATGGCTGAGATTGGCTGTAACTGGGCTAGGATTGGGCCTTCAAAGTCTTCACAGTCTTTGTCAATTGCACACAAATGGGCTGTTGTAATTGATTGAGGGCCCATTTGGTCTTCACAGTCTTCATAATTATACTATTGGGCTTTCCCGGCCCATCAGATGGGTTAAGATTGCATCCAATAGTATTCTTCAGTTCCGGCTCCGGTTTGACTGCTGATTCTTCAGTATTGACTCTGACTTTGACATTTTTGGACTTTGGCCTTGATTTTGCACAGTTTTTTTCCATTCATGCTCTGTTTTGTTCATTTTGGGCTTGGTTTTTTGTCTTTTGATGATATACACTTCTGCACAATAAAATGCAAAACAAACATTTATTGGAAGTTTTTGTCTGTTATTTGGTCATTGAAGCTGTTTTTAGAAGGTAAAGATATGTGTAATTAAGCACTTATCAAATCCCCAAACTAAGGTATTGCGTGCCCTCACGCAATGTTATGAAGTAAAACACGTTAAGCCCTGTTTTCACCATTTTCTGAAATATTACACTAACTACTACTTAATATTTTGGATTTTCTCATTCTTTTTTAAAAGTTTGACTTTCTGTATTTATCTTACTGGGATCATGAATGAGAAGCGTCCGTAGGAGTGATTACGGAGTCCGGACGGATAAATTTCATCGTCCTCGATTTTCACAAGTTCCAAGCTAGCAATTAAACAAGATCATTGTTGATTTGAGTTTAGATGTTAAGCCCTCCGGTACTTATGACTTGTGATCTTTTCAACTCCCTACATGGATAGACGATTGAATGTGTGTACTCAATTTAAATTTAACCATAGACAACTTATTTCTCATAGTCATTTATTCAAAATGATTCATGACTCAAAGGTAACAAAACTTATTAAGACTTACGTAACTTGATTTAGAGATTTAAATTTAGAACTTTTTTGCAACATTTATTACATCATAATCATATGTTCTTAAAGTAGGAATGCGTTGTTAGTTTTGAACCCCTACATCGTGGTTAAACACGGAGTAAGATATCATACCATGACCGGTGTTCTTGTTTGAAATCCACCCCGGTTGCTTGCGTTGAGGGAAATCACATTCAACTACCTTATTCACTAATATGGCTAAGGATTGGTGTCTTAGTTTGAACCCTCACCTGGACCTTTCTTCCAAGTGAGATATCACGACACACAAATCCCTGAAAGTAAAGTCGTCTTAGTTTGATTACACCACCACCTCGTTGCTAGCGGTGTGGGATATTTACGACACATCTTTTACTTGCTCCTAAAATCATCTGCAGGCTTCATTGGCAAAAACTTCAATATCATTGCATTTTTGCATTCACATTTCAATTCATGCTTCGTTGGCATTTATCTTTTAAATCACTATATAAATCTGCTTGAAACTAAGTTACAATTTGAGCTTTTTCTGCAAATCCATCGATTGACTTAGTTGAATTTAATTGAGTACAGTATGATTAGGTGGATTAGAAATTCAGGCAGAGAATACTACAAGTTACTTGTATAGTTTTTAGAGAATCTTGCTAGCACATTAACTTATATTTAACTCTCATTTTCTCGTTCTTCACATTTTTAAATTCAATGTATTGAATTCGTGAAAGCTTGGCTAAAAGGAAACTAGCTATAGGCTTCAACACGCCCGATCAAGTCAAAAATTATTCTTATTCTAACCATAAGAAATGCAAAACTGTGACCACAACACTTATATTTTTTTGAAAATTTTTTAGTTTTTTTCATTTTTTTGGTATTTTGGTGGAAAAAAGGGTTTACGGTGGTAACAATGCTGCAGGAAACAATCAATTCGAAGATACCCAATCTAGAACTAAACATCGTCCTCGATGTTTTTTGAAGGGTATTACATTAATCCTAAGCCGTTTATGAGGTATGCTCAAAAGATAAAAGTTTAGTCGATAAGATTAGGATATTCGGATTCCCAATTGAAGCTGAGGATGTGAAACTCTTGATGAATGACAAAACTGAGAGTCTTCACACTCCGGGCAATCCTGGACAATAATAACAACATGGAAACCACGGGTAATGGAAAAGACAAGCTATTTTACACAACAACACAAAACACTTATTTAACACTACATACTACTACTACTACGATAAGCTATGATAAGCATGGGGTGCCTCCATGAAGCGATTGTTTAGGGTCGCGATGCTTGGATCCCATCACAAGATTTTATGGATCTCTTGAGATACAAGTGGAATCTAAATTTCATCATCGGAAGTTCATTCAAGTGACTTCGATAGTATTGAATTTCATAAATTCCACTCCGATGAAGATACATACGGCTTAGATGAATGATACGTTTGAAATGCAGGGATCAAATATGGTGTCTTCATCACCCACAAGGAGAGAGATAAGGGTGGAATAACGGGATGAAAAGAAATGGAGAACAGATCATACAACATTAGCGAAAATGGATTCACTAGAAGGTATGAAAATCTAACTCAAGGGTGGGCAAAAACATTATGACATGAATCTTGGTTACTTTTTGTTTGGAAATATATTTCCCACCACATCACACTATACCCCATTGTGAAATTGCCAGTTCGGGCTATCCTAAAGAAAGCATTCATACTATGTTGGAGATATGATGATGCCGAGTTCATCGGGAAACTCCTCAGGATAAAAATCACTCCTATCGGCAGGGAGGAAACTGATCAATTCGAAGATCAAAGATAAAACGAATCATATGAGAAAATATCATATGAGTAGTGGTACTGCCACTACTCTTTCTTTAAAATGATCGTTATCAATGTAGAAAGCTTTTTATTTCTGGAAGAGATTACTACGCAATGAAGTAGTGGGATGTCACTACTAATCTCTTTGACTTAAAAGCAGAAAGTTTCCGATTCGGGCAAAGATGATTTTCAAAGGTGTTAGTTCCTCAAGAAAAGGTTAGGAAATGTGGAGGTAGACTTGGTCAACACGGAAGATGGAATCGGTTATCTTTTAATGCTTTGATTGTAGCAAACAACCGATTACATTCAACAATTTTCACGTAAGGGTATCGTATTTGATTAAAAGAATGTCTTCCTCAATCCTTCCAACTTCTGGAATTACAATCTCCATCACCTTCGAGTAACTGGCTCAAAATTGGGTGGTGATGCTCAACATCTCGTCATCGTTACTAGAGAGGAATCTTCATCGTCGATTAGTAGAAACAACGTTAGAATCAGAGAAATCCTAGATTGATCTTTTGAAATGTCAAGAGGCGGAGATTGTCATGTAAAGGCAATCTCACAACTTTGGGAAACACTTTGGTCTCACGTGGGATTGGGACAGGATTTCAACACTAGTACTTTAAGAACTATTCGTCGATTCCGTTGCCGATATTGTGTCAAGATGCTCATTCTCCATATTTAGAGAGTTTAGGGCTCCTTGGTGGTTAATACTGGGTGATTGCAAAATGGTATAGTCATTGTCATCTTCATCATATCAATGGATTCTTCTAATGCGCTCTATAGCGCTTGCTCTTCTGCATATTTCGATTTTCGTCCTTCTTTCTTTTGCACATTGCTTGAGCAATCCACATATCATGGCAAGGCTGTCCATTTGAGTATTTAGATGCTCTTAATCTAGATTGGATTTTGTCATTTGAGGATTGAAATTATTCTTTTTGTGTTTTTAAGATCTTTGATAGACGGTTTATTGCGGAGGTGAATTTGGTCAAAACCGAAAGAATTGAATCATAGCAAGGATTTTGGCCATGATATAGTCTTCATTCATTGGTTGACACTGAAAAAGTCTCTGTGGACCCTCCACAATAAGGTTACAACAAGGAATTGTTGTTGAAGACTTTGGGATTTGTGAGAAATTAAAGTTTGATTGTAACACTGTTCGATTGGATAAACCGGAAACTTGGGGTGATCAATCGTAACCATAATGAACATTGTTTCCAAAATTCTCTAAGTATGAGTCGGGGGTTGTGGATATGGGATTTGATAATGGGAGCTGTTAATTTGATGAGTACGGAGTTTAAAAAATTTGGTTGTTTCACTCGAATCTTACAATAAAAAAACAAAACTCATCATATTCACTTGCAACCACATTTTTGGCATTTGACCAAAATTTTTGGTATTTTGCACTCTTTTTCGTGCTCTGTGGGATCTCATCAACAAATTTGTTTAGTTGGTTCGGATTTAGAGATAATCGGAGTCTTTCGGGGTTTTTGACAATTATAACAATATGGAGCACCATCTCCCACAAGACTTACAAGTGCATTGTTGACAAAAGATCCCATCTAACGAATCACCACACTCGTAACAACACTTTTGGTCGATTAGTGGAGATTTTTGTGTGAATATGACTGGGGTCTTGTTTGACAACGATGGCTTCGAGGGAAGCATTAACAACGTTGGGAATGGGTCTTGGTTGACTTGGAGTATTTTTGAAACTTTTGAATAAAGTTTCTCCAATATCTTTAGTGTCAGGTCACATTCTAGACAATTTATAGCCATCAAAAGGTCTCCACAATCTGAAACAAATTCTTTCAATCTTAATGTGGTGTTGAGACGTTTGGGATTGGAACAAGAATCTTCGTTTATTGGAGTTTCTCTTTTCGAAACACAAAAGGCTGAAGTGTGCTAATTTTCCAAATACAGAACATGTTAATCGCTTTAAGGCGCAATCGATTTTTTTCTATTTTTTTATTGAATGATGTCATAGAATTTATATATATAGAGGGATAAGGAAAGAATTAACTGATACGAAGAAAAAGAAGATTATTTTTGGCTTTTTTTCGAATTTATTACAAACTTATTTCACAATTGGGACAAAATCAGATTGACAACTTAAAACCTGATAATCAATCTTACTTCTCACGGTAGCTCTCAGAATGGAAAAACGCAAGGTGAGCGGAGGGTAGGAATAGCGCGAACTTATTTCTCCTTTCGGGTCGTAGTTCATAGCAAAACCCGACTTTACCCACTTTATAGTTTTGTTAATCAAATCGAGGTGAGCGTATATCGTAGTGACACAGAAGGCAAGTTTTAAATCTTTTGTTCGAGTTGGGACTCAATATTCACCGGAAACTTTATTATGATAATACCTCAGTTGAGAATATTATATTTTGGTATTTTACCAATTAGTGAATTTTAATTTTTTTATGGACAATTTTTTTTTTTTTTTTTTTTTTTTTTTTTGAAATTTATATGATATGTACTAATAAAAAGAAAAGAAAAATATTTTTGTGTTTTTTTTTTTTAATATGATATATTAATAATAAGACAAGTTCAGATCAAAGTCGGATAAAAATCGTAGCAAATGCCTCCCCGGCAACGGCGCCAAAAATTGATTCGTCAGATAGTATATATATAAAATACTACTAGGCAAATCCAAACTCTTCACCCTTGACAAAGGGAAAAAGTCAAGACCTACTTAGAAATAAAATATATAAGAGAGAATCAATGATAAAAAGATTCCGGAAGAGAATTTCCGGGTCGGTATGTCCCAACGGAGGGCTTGCAATGAAGTTATCCTGGTTTGATGAGTATTGGATGATGGAGATTATATGATTGGATCACTGAATATAATTACAACTAAAATTAATTAAATAATCCTATTTTAATCTACGGGAAATAAGTATAGGAAAATGGGGATCTTAACAACTCGGGAAACAAAATTAGTTATAGGGAAATCCTTAAATTAAATCTCTACTATGATACGGGAACAAATCAGGTATCGGGAACCTAAAATATTAAAAATTAAGGAAAATAAATGCTAAATAAAATTAAAAAAATCAAAATTATTCTATATTAAAGTTTAATTGGAAAAAATAAAAAAAAACTAGAATAAAAACGGAGGTCGTTTGAATGCTAAACGAAAAGAAACGGTAAAACGCACCCGGTAAAACGGGTCTAAGACTGAAATTTAAGAAAAATTAGGCCTAAACTAAATTTTATATTTTTCCTAGACACTAAATGACAAAAGAAAATTTTATAAAAAAGAAAATTATTTTTTTATTAATTTTTGGATTTTTTATAAATTTATAAAGATTAAATACTAATTAAAACTAAGTAAATAGAAAAAGACAAAAAATAAAAGTTATAAAAATTCTAAAAAAATACAATTAAATAAAGAAAAAATTAACAATTCTAAAAATATAAAAATGCCCAAATTTTACTGATTAAATTAAAAGTAATTAAACTAATTAAATTTAAACCTAATTTATATTAATTAAATTAAATAAACTAACTAAAGCTAACTGTTGTTAAAACAAAAGGACTAACAGTGAAAGGACACAAGGACAAACGGGGTAACAGGCTAACTAACCACAGGGACTAACAAAGGTAACTACAAAAGAGGAAATTACACAATTGGTCCCTGAGGTGGACCCCGATTGCAAGGTGGGTCCAAAGTGCTTATTATCAAAAAGCTATAAAAGCAAAGTTGATAAGGGGCTTAAGGGGAACAATTTTCATAAAAGGCACATAAGCTGAAGTGAACTAAATAAGCTAGAAATGTGAGCTTATGGGGCTGACAGAAACTTATTAAGCTTATGAGCTTATTTGCTTTTTCTTTGAGGTTTTAAGCTGCAAAATAAGCTAGAAACTAGTTGAATAAGCTACTAGACCTAAGGGTACCCTAAATATAAGCTAGGTCACTTAATAAGCCCTAAAATAAGCTAATATGCAAATAAGCTATATTGACAGTTTTAAAAGAAAACAGAAAAATGGTGACTTTAAGGCCTCAATAAGCTAACTAAATAAGCTAGATAAGCTATAAGCTTTTGGGGACTTAAAGAACAACTAATAAGCTATAAATAAAAGCTAAAATAACTCAGGGCTTAATACAAAATAAGCTAGATAAAAGGGGCTGAATTTGGAGTCTAGCACCAGGGGAGGGCAACACAGTGAGCTTAAGGCTTATTTGAGCTTATGAAAATAAGCTCTTAAAAGCTTTTTAGCCAAAATAAACCACAAACAGATAACAAGGGGTGGTCAATGAGCTTATTTTCAAAATATTAGCTATTAAGGTTAAGAAAAAGCTGCTGATTTTTGGGCTAATAGTTGAGGGTTTTCAAAAAAATTTGCAAAGCCAAGTTTTGACTTATGTTGTCAAAGTAAAAGGGACAGAACAAGGGGTGTTTTAAAGTGGCTAGAAACAACAACAATGAGCACAAAAATAGTGTGCTTAAGCTGCATAAGCAGCTTAAGTGGTTTAGCTCACTTATGCTTATTCAAATTTTGACAGAAACCAAAAGGAACCTAAAAACTTATTTTTAAACTAAAGGTGGTGATTTAAGTGGCCTGATAAAGCCTATACACTCAGCCAAAGTTGGCTGAGTGAGCTTGACCCATACCAATTCCCATATGACCCATTTTGGGGTTAAACCAAACACCCCCTTATTTTATAAAAAAGCTTTTTAACTGATTTTTTTTGTAAAAGAAAGCAGAGATAAGTGATCACAAGTAAGTTTTAATAACTTTTAACACATGTTTAAACAATTTAACAGAATTAAACAGCTTTAAATGATGCTTGAAATTTCAACAATAGCAATTTTCTCAAAAACACTTAACTTTTATTAAAACTGAAAGTATTACAATAAAAACTTGAAAAGAAACTGAGTACAATGATTTTTAAAGCAAACTTGATTAAAATTTAAACTAAGAAAGTAAAAACGGGATTTTTTTTCTTTTTCTTGTTCTTCTTCCTTTTATAGAGGTCTTCAAAGACTTCTTGCACTTGGGCTGTGCTTGTTGTGAGAGTAGGAAGCAATCCCAGCAATCCTAGCCCTTGGTTTGCCCTGTACACCATCTCACCATTGAAGGGGGGTACGGGGTTGAGTGTTTGTGCCAGGGAGAGGGTTATAGGGGCAGGGTAAGGTGGGAAGAGGTGAGGGGTGAGCTGGAAAGGTACTTGGGAGAGTGGTATTGCAAGAAAACCGTGGGAAAAGGGCTGTTTGGTTTTGGCGCGAAGGGGTTACAGTACGGGGTGGGTTGCAGGGTTTAAACGCGAAGAATGGGGAAGAGGCACAAATGGTCCCTCAACTCTTTCTCTCTTTTCACTTTGTATTTGGCCCGAAAACAGTTATACACAAGTTTGGAAAGTGGCAGGGTTGGTCCTTGTCGTTTTTATAACTAAAAGAAAAAAGTTTAGGACAATTGCAAAAATGGTCCCTGCTGTTTATAACTAAAAGGGGAAAAAGGGAGTTTTGACAAATTGCAAAAATGGCCCTTGTGTTTTATTTTTCTATCTTTCTTTATAAAACAACTTTCAAACTTGGCAATTTTAGCCCCTAAAGTTTTATAAAAAAGGATTTTGGGCTTTTGTTGGGCTTGGGTTTTGTTGTTGGGCTTTTGGGCTTGTATTGGGCCCAATTGAGTGTGTCTGGGCCCAATAAGGTTTAGGCTTATGTTATTGGGCTTTTTAAGGCCCAATAAGGTACAGGTTTGGTTATTGGGCTTTTTCAAGCCCAATAAGGTTATGAAGTGGCTGAGATTGGTTGTAACTGGGCTAGGATTGGGCCTTCAAAGTCTTCACAGTCTTTGTCAAATGCACACAAATGGGCTGTTGTAAATGATTGAGGGCCCATTTGGTCTTCACAGTCTTCATA
>BQNB010134125.1:0-18358 GCA_026074375.1 Tanacetum coccineum | reverse complement strand
ATGAATTTTGAGGTGTGTTTTGAAAGAGTGTGTGTGTTTCGGCTTTTATAGGTCTCAAAACACCCTTGGTGCCCAAAAATACTTGGAGTACTGGCCAAGGGCTTATAGGTAGTGACTAAGGAATGCTATAGGGTGATTAGGAAGGGCTAGGAGTGTAGCTTTGAGTGGTGGAAGGACGTGGAGGGGTTTGGTTTACAAAGGGGTAATGAGGGGGGTGTTTGGAGTGCAAGTGGTGGTAGTAGCTTACAAGGAGGTGATGGAGGTGGTTGTACGGTTGCTAGATGACATGGTGGTGTTAAGGAGCTAGCTTAGTTGTAAATGGGTTAAAAATGAAAGAAAAAGGGTGTCAGGTTGGTTTTTGTTTTGGGTTAGGGTTTTAGTATTTAAGACGTGGATTAAGGTTAGGATTAAGGATAGTTTAGGGTTTAGGATTAAGGTTTAGTGTTAGGATTAAGGTTTAGGATTAAGGTTAGTGTTAGGATTAGGGTTTAAGATTAGGTTTAAGTTAAGTGTTTTCGAATTAGGGTTTAGAACTAGTTTAGAGTTTTGTTTAGGGTTTAAGGTTTTAGATTAGGGTTTAGAAGTTATGCATTGAGTATTGTACCTTGTGCTAAACTGGTGGTAAGAAATTAGAATGAATTTGGACAGAAAATGAGCTAGTTTGAATTCGTGCTTCATGGATTTGTACATTGAGCTTAAATGAGTTATACATTGACTTGGAGGAAAATTATATTTCAAATGTTGTGTATTGTATACTTGTGCACATGCTTGAAGTCTTGCACATTTATTTTATATGTATACATTACATATAATTAGGGTTTTGATATAAACGTTAACGTCTAATGCTTGTTTTGAAGTAATGTTTTGAAAAGTACGTTAAATGGATAACGTATCTGGTAAAAATGATATTAGAACATTGACTTGACATATTAGGATGTTTACATGATATAAACATAGATATAGATGGCATTGGTTGTTGCGTGAGCTTGTTTACTTTAGTTATGTAAACTACATTACATAATAGAATAAAGCAAAAATTTCCCTGTAAAAAGGTGGTATATATAGATGTTACATTGCATCTAATTTAATAGATGGATATTACATTGATGAAAATATTGAGTTGTTATATGTTACGTATTTGAAGAAAGTCTCCTCTTACAAGAAGTAAGTGGGAGCATATGTTTTTGGAGAAAGTCTCTTCTTACACAACCTTCTAAATGCACTAGCGAATGACATAATGAATGTTGAGATATAGTCTATGAAAGAAAATCATGTTTGGAATTTGATTGATCTTTCACCAATCGGTATGACTGAGAGGTTAAAATAGTTCTTCTAGGAGAAGACTAATATGGATAACATTGTACACACGCCTTGTGATAAGGGTTTTACTTATACTCAAGCGATTGACTGTGATTAAAGCTTATTTTTCTTTGTGAACGTTAAGTGAATAAAGATATTAAATACCATACTTGATTTCATGAATATGAAATATGGCAATTAGATGTAAAAAGTCCTTCTTGAATGATTACCTTTGTGAGGACGCTATGTAATCAAAAGGGTTTATGAATCCAAATTATCTTTAGAAAATGTGCAAGATGCAAAAATCCAAGTGTGGATTGAAGCATGCATCTAAGAGCTGGAATCTTAAGTTTAAATTGATGATTTGATTTTGACTGAAACAAAGATAACTCTTGTGTACACCTTACAGCTAGTCGAAGCATTATGTTTTGTCTTTCTTATATCTCATATGTTGTCAACATATTGGAAATACTATTTCACCTAAGCTAGATTTTAATCCTTAGTATGGAATAATATTTCTGTCGAGAGATATAAGAAATAAAACATACAACCTTGGAGAATATGTTTATCAAGATAGACATACATGATTAATAAGTCTGACACAATATGACACATCATTGAGCAAGACTCAAAGTTCTATCTCACCTGATGTAATTGAACACATGCATGAAAACATTTAGTTTCGCTAAAGGTTTCATTATGTATGTATGATATGTATTAGATTAATTGTAACACTTGCATGAATGCAAGATGAACCGAAAACCATAGTAACTAAGTGAAAGTCATTAGACTACTATTGAAAGAACATTTTAAAAGGCCTGCAAAGGACTAAATACATGTTTATCGTTTACGGATTTTTGATAAGGAGATTAGTGTTAGTTTTATACACTAATGCTTATTTGATTGAGATGATTCTCAATCCTAGTCATAGCAGGATTTCATCATAAATGATAATACTATTGACTAGTGATGAAAATCAAATAACGTCACATTTATACCATCATTTATCCCGAATAAGTTAACCACTTTTGTATAATTATTGCAAGAATGTGTATTTAATTGCTTAAAAGTGTTATTTGCAGTAATTGAGGAGTGATTTGTGAAGACATGCTAAAAGGCGCATATTTTGGAGCTAAAACGAAGACATTTGAAGATTAATCCATTCTGACCAATACATCGTATCTAGAAAAAGAGATACGGCGTATCAGCGCTAAGTCTTCACAAGAAAACGCGTATTCACAATTCCCAATACAGCGTATACACCTTCTGTAATACGTTGTATCCATGAAGATAACTATTCAAAGATACGAAGATATTTGTATTTTGGGAATGTATATTATACTGATCTTAAACTTTGCGCGCACTCCAAGGGATACAACCCAATACGCCGTATTGGCCTAGCCCAATACGGCGTATCTAGTATTTTTTTAGAGGTTATAAATAGAAGACTCAAAAATGAGTTTTTAGTGTGCTAAATCATATTCTTGATACCTAAACCACAAAAGTCAATTTTCAGAGGAGAAAAAGAGCAGAAGAGGTCTTGCAACGCATTCCAATCCATAGGAGACAACGTGTAATTTCTTATACTTTTGTAATCGTTCAGTTTTTGGTATCATTCGTTAACTCGGTTAGTTTACCTTGGCTAAGCCATTACTCTTGTATTAATTATAATGTTTGAAGGCTAATACCTTCGGGTATTAGCCATAATTATGAAGATCTGAATGTTTGGTTTTGATTATATCTCGATTGCTTAATTTATCGTTGTATGCTTGTTTATGTTTATCAATTTATACTTGTTTACGTGCTTTTGTATGCGACCTATTATTCAACTGGATCTAGTGATACGGACCAAGTAATCTAGATGCCAGGATGGCTCTCCATATAGTAATTTATACATCTAGAATCATAGGATCACAAGTATTGTCCTGCTAAATTCGTGCTAAGGATACGCTTCTGGCTTAACTAGTTATCGGATATTGCCTTTGGTTTATTGAACAAGTTGACTAGCAGGTGAACCTAGATAATTCAACAAATAACGTTCTGATTCCATTGGATAGTTGGACAAGTGGACTACTAGAGTATAAATTGCCATTAAGCAGTAGGTGGGTAAAGTCTATATGAGTTAGGCTTCAACAAGATCACCATTGCCTTTATCCCTAAAATAGATTATAATCAGCAAATAAGGATGCTTTATGCGGATGCTTTAATTATGACAGAGCTAATGTGTCTAGGTCTTGATGAAGTCCCGCCTAAGTCTAAGTTAGATGCCACTTCGAGATAAGTAATCATTGCACTGAATAAACAACCCAACTTCTAATCGGATTAATGATGGCTAATACAATTTTCTATCATAAGGCTTGACCGCCCTTTTATCTTCTGTTAATTTGCTTGTGTGGGTTAAAGTGTCTTGAATTGATTGTAGTCACCACTAAACCTGTGCCAGTCTCTCAGGCTGAAAACCCCCCATATCTGTTAGAAGCGTATATATCATAGGTTTAACAAGTAATTAGAATTAACATAACTAGAGTAATTAAATACTGATAGATTATAAGGTTAACAACCTCGCTCTTAGTGATCGACACTCTACTTTCCACGAAACTCCACCCGATCGGGTACACTGCCCGTTAAAGTGTTGTTTTAGGATGAGTCGGCTAAATATAAATATAAAACTTGGTAATTAATAAATTGACCCTATACGATAACACATCAACTAGACGTGCTTGATTGAAAGCATTGTTGCACTATTCATTAGAAAATAAGAATACTTTACAATTTGGGAAGCTGTTAAGAAGACTGTCTTATATAGGTAGCTTTGCTTGCTTCAAATAACCTATGTAATGTACTATGGCGATACTGGTATATTACCACTTGATCGCACATATACAAAATGACAATCATTGTATTATTTGAAACCTTCGCTATTTGTGAGTTTTGAAATAAGTATTCTAAAAGTTCACTCATATGCTAACTTAGTTTATACTTTTACAAAGTTAATGTCTTGTACCAAACATGTTAATCATGCTAGGAACATTGAATTCGATCTGCTAGTAGTCTCATGTATATTTGTTATTAGTATTTGGATAATGGAACGTTAAGCAGTTTTAAACAATGAATTGATATACCTGGTATGAGCGTCTTCATTTAAACAACTGTGTTCTATATTTGCATGTTTAAATCCATGAATAATTTATTTATTCTAAATTGTCCATTCTTATTTGATGATACGGGAGTACCATTGAATTAAGACAAATGTGAGTGTTTCGGTCATATTCATCTAGCATGAATATTAATTAATGATACCGCCAAACTCATATGATGTTCATTGGATGAACATTGGACTGACCCAACCTACGAGTATTCACTGCATAGATCGGCGTCAATAGTGAATCTCTCAAGTGGTTATGTCTCTCATCCTTATACTTGAGATGCAAGTAGGTTTTGTGTGTGTAGAATGTCAATCTTTGATATGGTTAAACGCTGACCTGAATAAGGTTGTTATAAAAACCATCTTCAAGAGCGATGTGAAGCACATAACGGATACGTGCAGTCAAAATAGGATTTGTTCCTCCACATGCTTTGGAGTTAGATACTACAGAGCCCCTCGATGAATTAGACAGATGTATGTGTGGCCGCACCCAAATGTAATTAAGATGATACTTGATTAACTGGTAATCTAGTTCAATGTCTATATCGAGAAACAAAATTGTTAAACGTTAGAATGACTCATGATCCATGTCTAATGTTCAACAGAGTATCGGTAACAAAAGGATGATTGATGTCTAAACCATTTAAATGAGATGTTTAAGAAACCATCCTCATATGTTTCTAGGGGCATTGGCGTGTTGCTAGACGCTAACCTTTGCTTGTATTATTACTTGATTATTATGACGTGCGCAAGTGGGAGCTGTTAGAGTATGCTCGTGTCATAATAAATAATTATACGGCTAGACACATGTGAGCCTATGGGGTCACACACATATACATAGAGGTACCCTTTAATATATCGTATCTATTGTGTATATGTATAACCAACGTAACTTGGGATCAATAACGGGCTTCTAATTACTAAGCTAGTACTTAGTTTATTGGGTTGGACACAACAAATGGCCAAGCCCATTTAATTGTCTACTGGCCCGTTACAAGTGAAAGGAAAGACGTGGAGATTAATATAAGGAATTCACTTTGGTAACCTAATAGGATAAGAATGATTAAAAAATAAATAAAAACACGGCTGAATGGGGTGACAATATTCTTATTGATTCTCCTTCTTTCTCTTTGATAGATCACACGTTAGAAATACAAGAAAATGAGTTTTTTGTGTTTCTAAAATCTTAAGCTTTAATCTATTGTAGTGTTCACAGGTTATCAAACTAGCATCAAGGTGGTATACATTGACGTGTAGTGTGTTTCTACATAGAGGTGATCTAGTTTGGTCACTTTGGTTTCAAGGGTAAATCGAGTGTTATTGATAGCCTCCATTCGATCTACCAAATCACGCTACAAAGGTATAATAATTGTTTTTTTTCGATTAATCATATGGCTATATGGATCCGGTTATAGGTGATTGATCTGCTGTGTTTATTATTTATTTATATGATTTTTATAAATTAAATCACATATAGCTTCACGATGTCTGATGTGTTATAAAAGCTTTAAATTTATAATTTTAGTGTTATCTGATTTTCAACTTACACACGGGTAAAGTATAAACCCCCGTTTATAGTATAGGTTTAGGGTAAGACCAAGTCGTTCCACGGGATTGGTTATTCTTAGAAAGGGTCGATTATATTACGAAAGGGTAATCTAATAAACTATCACGATCTAAAGATAATGATTCAAATTCAAGATATAAAATGATTTTTGTTTAGGGAAGGAGAACGAATATAGATAAACTTGGATGGATAATGGGTTCAAGAATTAAAGTATAATCGATTAAAGAAACGGTTGGTTTACTAAAATGATCGTCTATTTATTATAATCAAAAATCCTTTCGGCCTTCACCTTTGATTACAAAAATGCTTTAAGTTTGATTCATGTTTGGAAAATAGGAATATGTACTTTCTTAACCAAGTTCGTTAGACATGAGGTTAAGCGTTAAACCTTTTTATCTTCGGTTAATGATCATTTTATTAGCCAATCCTCACAAGGCTAATATCTAGTTGTTAAAGGCAAACAACTTTGAAATCAAACATATAACCGGAGTCTTTCGACCAATATCCAGACTAGTATGATGATTAATAGATCCGAGTATAAAAACATCAAGTTCATATTAATAATTTCCAAAATTCAGTAGTTCATCCAAGTTAGATCTATAGTTCCCTCATAATCCCCAAACAAACATGTTAAACTACTCCATATTCATAAATTCAAAACACATAATAAGCATGTTAGATTCAGAAAACATACCATTCAAGGAGAGAAACATGTTTATACCGATTCCAATAGCAAATTATATTTATTTTCAAGAGTTTCCTTCGAACAATGATTCTAACAACCTGGAAATTCAACTCCAAACTAAAAACAACTCTGTCACAGCCCTTAATAGCTTGAATTACACCTCCTTAGATGATTACAACCCGGAATGTGATGAAGAACAAGGTGATTCTTTAACAATTCCACTAAAACTATTCTAAATCTAAGATAAGATGATTTGAGAGTGAGAAGTATTGAAAAGGATGATTTGAGCCATGAAATTCGAGCTTTATTTATACACAATCTTGAGGTATCATTTGGGAAAGGGTGGCAAGCCAAAGGTTGCCTAATAATGGCAATCATTATGATTTTTGAGTAACTGAAGGTAAAGTGCGCTGCACTTGGGAAATTGCGCGCCGCACTTGGTGTATCATTAAATTGTATTTAACCCGCTTTAAAGTACGCCGTACAATAAGAATTGTGCGCCGCACTTTTGCCTCGTTCATTAAGACTTCCTTAGATTCTTTTCTAGATCCTTCTCACAATGACCGTTAGTGTATTTAACGGAATTTCTTTGCACGTTTAGTCATTTTCTTCATTCTTGGTCCTGAAATGAATATTGCACAACAAACAACCAAACGTTGCAATATTTTATGCGTTAACATATATATTTTATCTATTTTTGAGCGATATTTTATGTATATTTGGAGCGTTATCAAATCCCCCCCCCCATACTTAGCTTATTTCTTGCCCTCAAGCAATCAAAGCCAAAGTATTTCGTTTTAACAAAACAAATTAATGATCACAAGCATAGAGAACGCGACAAAGCAAGTCACGAATTTTTTTATAGATAAGATTCTTTTCACACTCGCTTAATTTAGTAAAAAGGATAGTAAACGGAAGTCATTCATACGCGCAGTCATGAAATGTTCAAATTACCATAGGCTTGTACAGGAAACTAAACTTCACCGACATGGCGTAAGCACCAAACATAAACATCAAAAGAGGTAATTTATTTAGTGATATTATTTATTATTTGTTAAAAAAGGTTTGTAATAAAATCATAATTCATCTTATCCGTAATGTAATCAACTATTCCTTCACATCATTATATTTTATATATAATTTTTTTTACCGACTTCACTTGGGTTGGGGGAAACTTGCTTTCCCCCCATACTTAAGATAAGCACACTACTTTAAACGAACTTAGAAGTTTACAACCTTCGCACTTCATTTAAACAGCAATACCAACATTTACGCTCTTCAACTTGTACGGATTAAATTTCAGATAATTATATTAAAAATCTTTTTGAACAAAATTATTGTTTACTTATATTTATATTTTTATCACCTCTTAATCAGTAAAATGTTTATAACACGCGAACGCGTTCCTACTGCGGTCTCATAAAGATTTCAAGCACAAGTTCTAGAATTAACAAATCACCGGCACACTCATATAATTTTAAATCGATAACAATGTTCCAGAAAAAGCGACAAAACCATATATACACATCCATAACGATGGAATAGATACACATGATTGCTCATTCCTTAACTCGAAAAAGCTAAAGATAAAAATCATCTTAGGTATCAAAGATGGATACCCGAATTCTTAAAATCTAATCCTCACAATTTTTTTTGGTGGTATAAATATGCTAGTAATGTTATCAATCCAGAGTCAGATTGCTTATATGTGATCAATAAAATGTTATTTTTCAAAAATTTCATTAACTTTATTTTCATAACTTTTCCAGTTTATCTCCCCCTCCCCCCAATCTTAATTTGAGCATTGTCCTCAATGTGAAAATATTATAAAGAAAGATAAAATGGGAAAGCGAAATAATACTTCTCAATTGTATTGTAATATCGCTTAAATTATATACGTATAATACTAAAGTATAAAGAAATTCACTAGAAATCCTTGAGGACAAAGATTAAAAGCAAAATTCTACACAAAAATATCGTACGTTAACCGGTAAGTGTTCACCGGGTCGTTTATACCCCCAAGAATTATGAAATTGAGACCTCATTTTTATTTGGACAATGATTTGAATTGGTTTCAAAGTTTATTGAAATGATTATCCATTTCTACAATTAAAATCACATAAAGCAAACAAAAGAAAGTAAATAGCTGAGCAAGTAAACAATTAAAACCTAAAAACATATGAAATTCCAAAATCTTAAGCCTACGAATTCAAATCTAACTCTTAAGCCTTCTAAATATTAAAAGAAAGTTTTATAAAAAAATTATTATTATGATTATTTTTCTATTTTTTTATGTTTTTTAAAAGTTTTTAATGAAAATAAAATGATTAAAAATATTAAACTATATTTAAAAATAATAGGAAAATTACTGAAAATGAACAAAAGTGTAACAGATTTTACAAAAATGTAGACTCGAAATAAGCTAACTCAATAAGCCCTAAAAGTCCTAAATAAGCTACGGTTTTTATATAAAGGAAAAACTGAAAATGAATATAAAAGGTTAAAGGTGGGCTATCATAACAGATAGCCCTGGTCTGGTGCGATGGTTAGTGTGTGTGTATGTTGGGACTTGTGGGTGTTAAGAGATAGGTCACAGGTTTAAACCTGTGACTTATCTTTTTGTAAAAAAAAAAAAAATTCAAAACTTTTAAAAACAAACTTATAAACCAGCTTAAGATAAACAACTTTTATGAAAACAACTTTTTCAAATCCACAAATAAGCTAGATAACAACTAATAGACTAGACAGAAATGACTAAGTTTATTTTTGGCTTTTTACTTGAACTAATGAAACTAGAAAACTTGAATAAGCCCTATTCTGAACTAAATAAGCTAAAAACTACTAAAAATTAACCTAATGAGCAAGTATAAGCAAGAATTAATCAAAAAGAATAAGCAATAAGCTAAGAAACTAAATTTAGCACTTTGCACAAACTGTATATCAAACAGACAAACTAAGAAACTTTGAGCTTATTTTTAAATAAGCAAACAGATCCTTATGGAAATTTAGCTTATACCACCTTATAGCTTGAGCTCCAAACTACTTTAAATAGCTTTTGAAGACTATTTTGAAAATCAAATGAGCAAAGAAAAAGCTAATTCAAAAGGACTATTTGGCTTAGTAGGAGCTGAGTTATTGGTTTTTCAAAGTTTTGATAAAAGACAAAATGCTAATTTTGAGACTAAAAACAGATAACTAAATATGCTAATTTCTACAAAATAAGCTTAAACAGATGCAATATGCCTTAAAAACTACTTGTATACTAAATTTTAAAATCTAATTCCTACTTTAACTAGCTTATATATTCACTTGAAAAAGGCCCTAAGGCTGCTTGTGCTATCTGATATACTTGACACCAAATTACCAAAGCTTAATACAACAATGAAGACCTATAACTCTTGTTTATACAACTTCTATCAACCAAATTAAGAGCAATATGAGTAACAAATTTAGCTAAAACAAGCTTGAGCTTAAAATGCATATAAAACTGAATTAGTGTTAACAGATTATAACAACTATAACACTAACTTGATTAAAGCTTGATTATACCTAACAAAGACCTAAGATCCAAACCTTATAACCTTCAAAATGAAGTTTCAAAATAAACTAAAGAACCATAAGGCTCTTGGCAGTACTAACTCAAGTTAGTACTGCCTTGACCCAAATGCCCCTTTAATCCACTTGAATTCATTTTTAGCTTATAAAGTTAAAAGATAAGGCTCAAATTCCAAATACCAGATGTTAATAAGCTATAATAACAAACTATTATAGATAGATCTAAACACATAATTAATCATGAAACAAAACTAGTTTAAAAGCTTAATGCTACTATTTTTGGATTTTAAAATTTTTATTACCGAAAATATGAAAATACTAAGATTGATATTAAAAACTTAACACAATAAGCATCCAACCACAATAATAAGCAATATAAAACTAATCTAAACAGGTATAAGCTAATAATAAGCAGAATTAAGCTAAGTTTCAAAAGTAAACTTAAAGGAAGGAAGTTAGGACTTACAAAAAGCTCCTGCACCAAACAAGGCTATTAAATGCTCTTTTGAGCTAATTAACAAGCTCCAAGCGTATCTTAGGATAATGGTGTGTCTTGGAAGCCCGTCCAGGTATTTGGCTTCCCTTCCATTATAAGCTGAGGTAAGTTTTTAAAGTGGAAATTAAGTAACAACAAGCTCAACTAAGCTTTGAGAGCTTAGTTGAGTAAATAGCTAGTTTATTAGTAATTTTGAGAACTTATTTAGTTTATATGAGTAAAAGAAAGCTTAATAAACCATAATTCATTTAAAGGTAAATCATGAGTAAACTTGAACAATAATGAAAACTAAATTTTATTAATAATGAAAATTGAGTACAAGCTATTGAAAAAGAGAGTTACATTGATTTGAAAAACAATAAGCTAAAAGACAATACAATAAGCTGAATTAAAATAAGCTAAATTACACTAAAATTATACTACTCCTAGATAGCGTCCGTGAGTGAGAGTGAGATCTTCCTTTTATAGGCTTGAGAAGAAGGTTCTAGGCCTCTACACGCTCCTCTTGCTTTGATCCTGGCCCTTAGTCCATAACTGACTTCTAATCACATTGATCTTGATCGTTGATTGCGTGCCATGTCCTAATATCCGATCATAGGCTCCGGGATTGCCAACCTGGCATGTTAAAATACATTTGGGATGACGTATTATATTTCTAGAAGGGGTAAGTACTTACGAGTGGGAGTGAATTTGGTGTGCAGGGTAATTTTGGGACGAAGGGTGAATAGTAATTCATCCCTTCGCGCCCTTTTTCTTTTCTTTGACCAGGTTTATAAACGGGTGTTGACTTGGGCTTATTTAAGGGTTTTGGGCCATAGTTTTGGTTTGGGCTCAGGTAAAGGATTTTGGTTATGGTTAATTTGGGACTCAACGACCGTTAGTTACTTAATAATAAAGGACTAACAGTGTTATTGGTTTTAGGGACTTTTGGTGAAATGGTTTAACAATAAGAGCTCTTTTGGTATTTTGAAGGTTTTGTCATCTTGTGGGTTGACTAAGCTTGACCATGGTTGACTTTTGTTGACCATTGTTGATACTTTCCCGTCTCTTGTGTACTCTTTCCGTCTCGTGTTTGTTTTTGTCCGGTTTTTGGTTCTTTTCTTGTGATTTTTGCAATATCCGTACCTACACATCACAAAAGACAAAACACACAATATACAAGGCAATGATTTGCCATTTTTTCATCAATTTTTAGGGTCATTTTGATATATACGGGATATGTGATTCTTCACATATCAAAATTCCCCAAACTAAGTGATTGTTGTGTCCTCACGCAATGTTATATGCTCTAAAACCAAATACTCCAAAACCTCCCCAAACTAATCCTTTAGAAAGTAGCAAAGTCTTTTGTGGGGAAAGTTAAGAAATCACAAGTTTCAAAACACCCCGTTTTCCCATTTTTCAAACTTTTCCATTTTTATGATTTTCATTATTTCCAACTTACAACTTATTCTTTTGACATAATGTATTGCTTTCATTATTCATTGATAACTTTTAGGATCACGGAACAAAAAGCATAAAAAATGTCCTAATGGATAAATTCATCGTCCCCGACTTTCACTTCTCCAAGCCAAGCTTAAAAACAAGATCATTGTAAAATACAAGTTATGATGCTAACACTACTCATAAAAGCTAATTGTGTATTATCTCCTCCCTTATTCCTAATTATTTATCATCAAGATTTTATTTAAGCTATACCTGAAATTTAGGGCTCTTTAAGACATTTATTTTTGATACTTATTAATTCCAAAAATAAAACGTAACAGTTAAAAGATGCAATAATTAGTTTCTAGCCCCCTTCAAAAGATCAAATGTTATCAAAATTAAAGTCCACATCGAGGAGACCAAAATTTGGCTTTTATTAGGTTACTTAAGCAAGACACCATTCATGTCATATACCCTTAGGCTCTTTAAGACATAAATGGACCAATCTTATTTGCACCATATACCCTAAGGCTCTTTAAAGTACAAAACAGACAAAAATTAAGCAACTATATCCATTTCCAATTTACCTTTGGCTCTTTAAGAATGATTATGGCTATAATTTCAATTATCAAATGTCCTTCTACCCAATATACCCTAAAGGCTCTTTTTGGATAAGCAAAATATGTATTCATGTGATACATATAGTTATGCAAATTGAGTATTCATTCATGTTGTATCATATTGATAAAAATTGGAAATAAAGAAAACTTCTATTAACTAATATGTAACACAATAAAACCGCCACAACTTATTTATTAACCAATTATATATAAAGGTGATACAAGCTAATGGGAAGAAAAAGCCACAATTAAACACTTATGAGCCTTAAGAAATCAAACTATTTATTGGTTATATCTAAAACTTA
Source organism: Tanacetum coccineum (assembly GCA_026074375.1). Classification (NCBI taxonomy): domain Eukaryota; kingdom Viridiplantae; phylum Streptophyta; class Magnoliopsida; order Asterales; family Asteraceae; genus Tanacetum; species Tanacetum coccineum. The sequence continues at coordinate 5,261 of BQNB010134125.1, read as the reverse complement.
AATTCTTCTCTATAATCTTTTGATTCCTCACAATTTAAATTTCTACTAAAGAAGCTCGTGAATACTTAGCATAATAAATGATCTTTAACATATTTAAAATCACATTATAGGAAAACCTTGCAAATATCTGGACTTTTTTAGCTTAGCTTGCTTTTTATAGCACCTTGTATATAAAGATTAGCAAACATTTCCAATTAATACACGTTAGAAGAGAAAGCTAAGATATAAAAACGGGTCGGTCTGTCAATTTTACTTTTGTTATCACCAACGGAAAAGCCTACCATTCGTGTCAATTTTTTTCTTTTTTAAAAACATAAACATTTAATTTTTTCTTATATAAAATTTTAAAAATTTTTGCGGGAGGAAAAGGGGTTAACGTGAGTACAACGGATAAGGTAGGTAAGATCATTCGAATATATACCTACCCCATACTATAACTAAAACAATTCGTCCTCAATGTTTCCTAGTCTAAGGCTCGGATACAACCCATACTAGAACTCAAATAGTCGAATGCATAATCCGAGCATGGAGAAAGTATTACAAAAATCTTAAGAAATTTATTCAAGGTTGCTAAAAGATGGATGTTAGTCGATAAAAAAATTAGGATATCAGATTTCCCAAAACTAATGGCAAGCAAAGGCTAGGGTGAAGCCTCGGAGTCGGTCAGGACAAAAACACTTCCGAACACGAGAGGCTTTAAAAATTTTGGGGTCATTCCTATAAACAATCACTAAGAACAAACAACAAGAATCAGAAGAGTACAAGCTCCTCACATCACATTAGAAATAAGAAAGAAGAAAGATGGATAAGCATGGGGTGCCTCTCACGAAGCGCTTTATTTTTGGTAACCGAGTTACATAGCTTGACTCGATCCCCGAATTTATTTGTCCTTGGAGAAAGTTTGGAGATCCGGGACTACCTTTGATGGTATGTCCCCTCCAAAGTAATGCTTCACACGATGACCATTCACCTTAAAGTTGGACCATCGGGTTGATATTAAAACTCGATGGTTCCGTGATGGAGAAAAAACTTGGGTGATAGTGAACGGTTCCCGACAACGGGTTTTTAAGCTTTCCCGAGAATATCTTTAGACGAGAGTTGAAGAGTAAAACTCGATCACCAATATTGAAAATGCGGTTTTTGATCTTAGAGTCGTAAAGCTTCTTCGTCCTCTATTTATATATCAAAGAATTCTTATATGTTTGATCACGAAGCTCATTAAGTTCATTAAGTTGAAGCTTCCGGTGATCAACCGCGGTTTTAAGATCAAAATTAGCATGTTTCAAGGCCCAATATGCCTTATGCTCTAACTCGATAGGTAGATGACAAGACTTTCCGTACACGATCTTATAAGGAGTACAACCGATCGGTGTCTTGAAAGCGGTACGGAATGCCCATGGAGCGTCATCTAGCTTATCAGACCATGAGGCACGGTTTTTCCAACCGTCCTCTTAAGAATATGTTTCAAACCACGATTAGAAACCTTTACTTGTCCATTTGTTTGTGGATGATAAGCGGTAGCAAGACGATGAGTGACCCCATACTTAGACATTACTTTAGCAAATTTATCATTACAAAAATGGGTCCCACGATCGCTTATAATAGCTCAAGGTATTCCAAATTCGGTGCTGACAAGAGATTTCAAAACTATTAAACTAAAACTCGGAGCATCATTTATGGGGAGAGTGCCTCTTCACTTTCTACCCACTTGAAAGATAGGTCTACCGGCTACGAGGGATGTATTTATTCCCTCGTGGAAGAAGGGAATGGACCCATAAATTCGATACCCATACATCAAAGATTTCACTATCTATGACTGCGTTTTGATGGCATTTCATCTCTTATGTGAATTTTGCCTTGTCTGTTGACACGGTATCCACAAGATTTGATCATAGTATGGCATCTCGATTAGGTGGTCCAAAAGAAAACGGCATCTAAATACTTTTCTTAGCGGTGATATTGGCACTATGATGGCCCTCCCGGTGGGCCTTCATGACAGACTTTGAGGTCTATCATTAGCTTCTTGGTCATGCACACATCGTCGAATGATTTGATCCGCATAAATCTGAAAAAGGTAGGGGTCGTTCCAAAAGTAATGTTAAACGTCCTTAAAAAATTTCTTCTTTTGTTAGGACGACATCCCTTTGACGATAAAATTCCCCACATGGAAATTTTCAAAATCGGCAAACCATGGGGTACTTCTACTAGATATAACTCCAAGAGTTTTTAAAGTCATAAATTTCATTTATGTCTTTATTTTCTAACACATCCTTATGAGGATTCTCAAGTCTAGATAAATGATCGGCCGCGAGGTTCTCACTTCCTTTTTTATCACGGATGGTGATATCAAATTCTTGTAGGAGGAGAACCCACCGGAGCAATCTCGGCTTGGGAAATCTTGTGTACTAAGAAGGTTTATTTAAGAGTCCGAGTGGAGTGATCCGTATACACTAAGCTTTTAGGATAAGACAAGATATGGCCGAAACTTTTCAAAAACATAAACTACGGCAAGCATTTCTTTTTCCGTCGTGGTGTAATGAATTTGAGCTTCGGTCATTGTCTTACTAGCATAATGTATAGGCTGAAAATGCTTCGTCTTTCATTGTCCCAAAACCGCACCAATCGCGAAATCACTAGCATCACACATAAGTTCGAAAGGTAGGTTCCAATCGGGGATAACTAAGATCGGAGCTTAGGTAAGCTTCTTTTTAAGAGTCTCAAAAGCATCAATACACTTGTTAGAAAACACAAACGGTGTTTCCTTCTCAAGAAGATGAGTCATAGGTCTAGCAATTTTTAAAAAGTCTTGGATAAATCGTCGGTAAAGGCAATGACCTACGAAAACTACTAACCAGCCTTTTACGGTAGTCGGGTGAGGGAGCTTAGCGATAACATCGACTTTAGCACGATCGACCTCAATCCCGAACTTTGATATTTTATGTCCTAACATAATTCCTTCTCTACGCATAAAGTGGCACTTCTCCCAATTTAGAACTAAATTCGTATCTTCATATCTTTTTAGCATATTGTCTAAATTGGAGAGGCACGAAGAAAAACTATCCCCAAAAATCGAGAAATCATCCATAAACACTTCCATAGTCTTTTCGATCATATCATGGAACATGGCCATCATACACCTTTGGAAAATACCGGGAGCATTACACAAACCAAATGGCATGCGACGGTAAGCGAAAGTTCCATAAGGGCATGTAAAAGTAGTTTTCTCTTGGTCTTGAGGATCTATTGGGATTTGAAAATACCCTGAAAATCCATCTAGAAAACAATAAAACTCATTTCTGGTTAATCTTTCTAACATTTGATCCATAAATGGCAATGGAAAATGATCTTTTCGAGTCGCTTCATTTAATTTCCTATAATCAATACAAACTCTCCACCCGGTAACTAATCGTGTTGGAATTAATTCATTTTCTTCATTAGCGATGACGGTTATACCACCTTTCTTGGGTACATAATGCACGGGGCTTACCCACGGGCTATCAGAGATCGGGTAAATCATTCCGGCATCAAGAAGTTTAATTACCTCCTTTTTGATAACCTCGTGAATTTTTGGGTTAACCCGTCTTTGACTTTGTACCGTGGGTTTATAATCTTCCTCCATCAAGATTGTGTGCGTACAAAAACGAGGGTCGATACCCTTGATGTTGGTGATTTTCCATGCAATGGCCCGTTTATGTGATTTAAGCACCTTTAAGAGGGCTTCTTTTTCATCATCTTTTAAACTTTTTGCAATAATCACGGGTAACTTATTGGTTCCTTCTAAGTAAGCATATTCTAAATGAGATAGTAAATCTTTTAACTCTAATTCCGGAGGCTCTTCAATTGAAGTTTTTGCCTTGGTCACTTCCTTTAGGTCTATCGAAGGGAGTTGAAACGGGTCATTATTCAACAATTTTTCAATTAAACAAATATCTCCCTCCGGATCACAATCGGCATGATCAATTTCCGGTGAAATTGAGTCATCTTTAAGAAAAGCCTCTATTTCTTCCAAAATGAAATCACTTTCCTCGAACGGAGTGAAGGAAAGAAAAAAGTCGGAAATAATAGGCTAAAAAGTCGTGATAGGATTGCCACCCGAAGAATTATTAGAAAAACCTAACACTTCTTGAGAATACTCCTCACAAGCAACATCAATGATGTCAATTCGGTTTACCGACATATCATCATATGTAGAGGAGTATCTCGTAGTTTGATCGAGATTAAAAGTCACGGCTTCGTCATTAACCCGAAGGGTTATTTCTTCTCCATAAACATCAATTAAAGCACGACCGGTCCTCAAAAAGGATCTCCCAAGTATGAGAGGAACCCGAGGATCGGCTTCAAAATCAACAACAACAAAGTCGGTAGGAAAGTGAAACTTTCCCACTTTGACAAAAACGTCCTCGGCGACTCATTTAAGACGAGTAATGGATCGATCCGCTAATTCTAAAGTCATCCGTGTAGGGGTAAGTTCGGGTAGGGAAAGCTTTTTCCAAATGGAAAGAGGCATAAGATTTATGCTCGCGCCAAGATCGGCCAAGGCGTGACATACATCCATTCCTGGGAAATCACATGGTATAAGAAACTTGTCGGGATCTCCAAGCTTTTCGGGAAGCTTTTTAAGGAGCATCGCCGAGCAATTCTCATTCAACGGTATTTTAGCTAATTCAAACAACTTATCCTTATTCGTAAGCAAACTCTTAATCGTAGGGACAAATCTTGGCATCAAAAGTAAAGCGTCCGCGAAGCTAATGTCGAAGCGCAAATCTTGAAAGATTTGAAAGATTTTCTCCATTTGATTCGAAGCTTTTTCACGGAACTTTTAATCATTAATCATTACGTATTGAAGGATATGAAATATTAGTTAGGTAAAGTTCTTCGGAAAAATCGGGTTCCTGATCGGAATGGGGTTAACCGGAGGTTGGATGTGAGCGGTACTTACTTGGAAATTAGTTTGCTCCTTATTCGTTGTCTCCTCGGTTTCTCGTTCCATAGCCTTTTTGGGAGAAGGATTAGTAGGAATCGAAGGTCCCTCATAAGCAACACCACTTCGAGTAGTTATTGCTTTCATCTCACCCTTTGGGTTTGGGATGGTATTACTCGGAAGAGTACCCAAAGTTGAGGCTTGGTTTTGGAAAAATCCACTTAACAAACTTTGCAAATTATTTTGAAAAGCATTTTGTTGATTCATCAAGACGGTTTGTTGAGTCTTCATCGTGTTTTGAATTTCATTCTTAAATTCTCCTTTCAACGAGTTGATTTGA
>BQNB010134124.1:0-18358 GCA_026074375.1 Tanacetum coccineum | reverse complement strand
AGCTCTCGAATAATGATTAATCTTAGCTTCCTAGTTTCTCTTGTTACGCAGTAAAGGCTACTAATGCCAGATTCCTACTTTTATTAATAGGTCGGTTTTTATTTTATTTAAATTACTTTTCTTTTAAAATTAACTCTTTATAAATATAGGGTTTGAGAGTATTATGATAAGATTCAATTTATTAATAAACTTTGGTTTTTAAGTCTTTAAAATCTTTTATGATTTTGTAAACCCTACTTGGGGTTTTATTCACACTTTTGTCTTGCGCCAAAAAGCAAGTACTTGTGTAAGTGTATTTTTTTCTAAAACGGATGTGGTTTTTTCTGTTTATTTTATTTGAGAAGGGTAAGTCTTTTTGACTTAGATGTACGTGACATTATCAAGTTAATTTCAAAACCGTTTTCGACCTTTTCTTTGACCACCTCCAAATATACACATCAGTGAAATTTAAATATTAGACTTCTTATTTGAAAGCCAAATACCTTACCACTATGCCATTGTTCTTTTCTAAAGATTCTAAAAGTCTTATCACTGTTTACCTATGGAGGATTATATATTTGATTATCAAAAGTACTTGAATCCCCTGCGAATCTACAATTGACTACACTTTTGGACTAATTGAACAATATAAACATAAAAATCAAAAGAACAAAATCTACACGACATATATTGCAAATATACAATGTACCATAGCAAATTCGACTAACTTTGACGCATTGACTTAGTGGAACACGACATATAAAATACTACTTAGAATTGTAATGTATTAGTTTATATTACATGATGTGGAAGCTAATGATAAACTCACTAAAAAAATTGTCTTCTAATTACACATAAAAAAGTGTCAACAAAAGTAAAAACAATGTCACTAAACTAAAAAAGTGTCATCATTAGTATGAAAAAGTGTCACTAAAAGATCCATTGGCTTCTCCCGCACTTAGAAAAATGTAGGTAGAATGTGGAAATTGTGAAAGAACTAGGAAGGCAGAAAAAGTGAATAAAAAGACGTCAAAAAGTTTCATGACTGATGCTGACCCGCAGTAATTTCTTTCTCTCCAAGCACCACAAAAGCAAGCTATCTTTTTCTATATTCTTGACAATGCACTTGTTCCAAAATTAGCCCTCACCTTTTTCCAACAACTATGCGAGAAGCTAGAAACAAGATTACAAGACTTGTCTACAAAATAATGTTTGATTTGACATCAAATCGGTCCAAGAATAATCGTTTGATCCAATATCGTGAATCCACGAGTGAGATAAACTTTTTATCTCGACTTTTAAAGTGTCTTTTCTTGATATTTTAAAGTAAAAACAAACTCGACTACTAAAAGTCCATCTGAAACAAATACTTGCTTTGAATTACTGCATCAAAAGATAAAGAAGGAAGATTAGAGATATCCGCAAGTGAGATTAAGCTATCCATAAATATGTTTTAGATAATATATGAAAGTTGGCCTCTTTAGATGTATATAGTTTTATCTTTTATTTTTATTTTGTCAAGTGGTTAATAGTTGAGGGTTAGTTTTATAACATTTTGAAAGTTAGCTAGTTTGTTGGCTTAGTGTCACGTCCCGCCCAAGTTTACGAGGTTACCCGGGATTCTGGATTATTCTACACTTGACTAGAAGACTTAGTGAAATTTCATGGAAGGTGGAAGAAGGTCTTGAAAGCCCTTGGAAGCTCATGGAAGACCTAGAAGCTTCTTGTGGAAGGTTGTAGAATACGGGCCCTTGTAGTAAAGCCCATTTGTAGCCCTAGTTTGTGGAGTATAAATAGATCCATCTTTATTTGGGGAAATCATCTCATTCTTCACTTATATTCTCTCTTTTAAAGTTCTCCTTAGCAATACAAAGCATTTCCCCTTTCACTTGTGTTCCTTCCTTTCTTTAAAGCTTTCTTAGTTGCCTAGATCGTTGAGTGTTTGAGCAAGGCTGACTTAGTTGAGACTAGGTGCCGCATGAAAGACCCTTGTCGAGACAAGTCCATAAAAAGTGGTATCAGAGCAAGGTCGATTTAAGGAAATGGCGATTGAAATAGAGAAGAACATTGCTAGTGGAAGTACGGTTATTGACGAGAACACGGGTCGGGACGATGTGCGTCAAAACCCCAAGAAGAGAGGTACGCCCAAGGACGTTGTGGAAAGTTTGGATCAGATAGTGACGGGTGTTGAGACATCCACGGCGGAGTTAAAGAACCAAGTTGAGGGCTTGGAAGGTTTGGACTCCAATTTCATGAGTAAGAGGGAGGACTTTCGAGTAGCCCTCAATACTCTTAGTGGCGACTTGAAGCATGAAATCCATGACTTAAGAGTTTCGTTCATAGGCGAGATTACGAAGATACTAAAGGAGTTTGGAGAAGAGGTCTTCACACTTCATTAAGCCATTGAAGACTTGCAAGCGGATATGGATTTGTGCAAGCGGTCCTTGGCTAGTGGCGGCGGCAACACTAATCATGGTCCGAAGATTGATGTTCCTAAACCATCATCGTTCGTGCGAAAGCGGGAAGCTATGGCGGTTGATGATTTCTTATGAGAGATGGAACAATACTTGGAAGGTGTCAACATGATGGATGATGCTTTCAAGATCAAGATGACGACCCGATACTTGAAGGATACCGCGGCGTTATGGTGGAGACGTCGGTATGAAGATATCGAGCGAGGTACGGCTACTATCGATACTTTGGCTGAATTTGTGGCGGATTTCAAGAAGCAATTCTATCCAATGAATGCTAAGAACGAGGCGAAGAATTAGCTTCGTAAACTCAAGAAATCCTAGACGATGCGGGAGTACGTCAAGGAGTTCACCACACTTGTCTTGGAGATTCCGGAGCTTTCTGACCAAGACTCTCTCTTTTACTTTCTTGATGGTTTACAAGGATGTGCTAAGATGGAGTTGGAACAACGAGGAGTTCAAGATCTCTCAATGGCTATTGCTCATGCCAAGGCTTTGATTGAATTTAGTACGAGGGGGGACTCATCTAAGCCGAAAGATCTGAAGGTGAACCAAGAGAAAGGTGAGGGAGAAAAGAATGCCTAACTAAAGGTTGATCATGCACGTAAACCTCTCACTAGAAAGGATAAAAACTTAAAGATGAGCTACAAGAATGGTGGATGCTTCATATGTGATGGACCTCATAGAGCTTGTGATTGCCCAAAGAAAGCAAGCCTTAACGGTTTGTCGGCTTATGGAGATGAAGAGGTGAGTGATGGCGGAAGCATGAGTTAGATAAGGATCTTAAATGCAATCAAGGTAAAGATGGAGGTGCCGAAGGTTGTAGGAAAAGGCCTACAATATATGGAAGCAACCATCAATGGTGTTAAGGTTTGTGCTCTTGTTGATTCTGGTTCGACTTATAACTTTGTAGCGGATGACGAATCCAAACGGCTAGGGATTAACGTTATGAAGGAAGTGGAAAAATTAAGGCGGTAAATTTTTCGGCCAAGGCCATTCATGGAGTGGCTAAGGACGTACGGGCAAAGATAGGAGAATGGGAGGGGATGATTGATTTGTCAGTGGTCTCGGTGGGTGATTTCAAAGTGGTTCTTAGGTTGGAATTTCTCAATAAGGTACGAGCTTTCCCTATGCCGTTTGCTAATTTCTTGTGTATCCTAGATGGCGAAAAGACTTGCATGGTGAGTACAGAGCGAGATGCTAAAAGTGGAGTAAAGACCCTTTCGTCTATGCAATTCAAGAAAGGATTCAACAAGAGCGAGCCTTTATATTTGGCGGTAACAAGTCTAGAGACGGATGAGGGTTTAAGCAAAGTAAAGGTACCGAAGGCGATCGAGCGGGTACTTAAAGAGTTCAAAGACGTGATGCCCAAGGAATTTCCCAAGAAGCTACCACCTAGGAGGGAGGTGGATCATACCATCGAGTTGGAGACGGGTTCCAAAACCCCTGCCAAAGCCCTTTACGGAATGCCACCACCCGAGTTGGAAGAGCTACGCAAACAACTCAAGGAACTAATGGATATGGGCTATATTCGACCCTTGAAAGCCACATATGGTGCACCGGTGCTATTTCAAAGGAATAAGGACGGGTCCTTGAGGATGTGTATAGACTACCGGGCACTTAACAAGGTAACAATCAAGAACAAGTACCCTATTCCTCTCATTACAGATTTGTTTGATCAACTTGGAAAGGCGAGATACTTCACCAAGTTGGATTTGAGATCAGGGTACTACTAAGTACGGATAGCGGAGGGAGACGAGGCCAAGATGACGCGTGTCACTAGGTACGGCTCTTACGAGTTCTTAGTCATGCCATTCGGCTTGACCGATGCTCCCGCGACATTTTGCACCCTCATGAATAAGTTGTTTCACCCATTCCTTGATAAATTTGTGGTGGTATACTTAGATGATATTGTTGTTTATAGTCATACCTTGGAGGAGCATGTCTTGCATTTAAAACAGGTTTTCTAGGTGTTGGGAGACAATGAACTTTATGTAAAGTTGGAGAAGTGCTCTTTCGCCCTAGATGAAGTCGAGTTCTTGGATACAAGATCAAGAATGGCAGATTGATGATAGACGATGCAAAGATAAAGTCTATCCAAGATTAGGAATCGCCAACCAAGGTTACGGAGTTGAGATCTTTCCTTTGCTTGGTGAACTATTACCGAAGGTTCATCATGGGATACTAGGCCATAGCATCCCCTTTGACGGACCTATTGAAGAAGAACAAAGCTTGGATATGGGACGAAGAGTGCCAAGCGGCGTTCGAGAGTTTGAAGAAAGTGGTTATGGAAGAGCCGGTATTGAGACTACCGGATGTGACCATGTCTTTCGAGTTACACACGGATGCATCAGACTTTTCTATTGGAGGAGTTATAATGCAAGATGGACACCAGATCGCATTCGAGAGCCAAAAGTTAAACGAAACAGAAAGGAAGTACACGGTGCAAGAGAAAGAGATGACGGCGGTTGTCCATTTCTTGAGGATTTGGAGGCATTATTTGTTGGGTTCGAGATTCGTGATCAAGACGGATAACATTGCCACGAGTTATTTTCAAACCCAAAAGAAGCTAAGTCCCAAGCAAGCTAGTTGGCAAGACTTCTTAGCCGAGTTCGACTACCAATTAGAATACAAGCTGGGGAAGGCTAATGTGGTAGCTGACGCATTGAGTCGCAAGGCAGAGTTTGCGGCCATTACCCAAGCCTAATTCTTCCTCCAAGACCGAATAAAGGATGGATTGGAACATAATCCTTTGGCCAAGAAGATCATAGCTTTGGCGAAAGACGGGAGGACTCGAAGATTTTGGCTCAAGGGAGATATGTTATTCACCAAGGGAGATCGGCTTTATGTGCCTAAGTGGGGCGAGCTTAGGCGATCAATCTTAAAAGAGTGTCATGATTCAAAGTGGGCTGGTCATCCGGGGATTACGATGACGTTGGCATTGGTCGAGGGCACTTATTGTTGGCCAAGGATGGGGGACGATGTTGAGACATTCGTGCGGACGTGCCTTATTTGTCAACAAGACAAGATAAAGCAAAAGAAGTCGGGAGGATTGATAGAGCCTTTACCGAAGCCCAATGGACCATGGGAGAGTGTTGCCATGGACTTTATCACATGCTTGCCGAAGTCGGAAAGGGGTGGAAGTATTATAGTGTTGGTGGATCGATTCTTAAAGTATGGGACTTTCATAGCCACACCACCCGATGTTACGGCGGATGATACGACCAAGCTCTTCTTCAAGAATGTGGTAAAGTATTGGGGGGTGCCACATGTAATTGTTAGTGATCGAGATCCGAGATTCACGGGGCGCTTTTGAACGGAGTTGTTCAAGATCATGGGGACGGATTTAAACTTCTCCACGAGTTTTCATCCCCAAATGGACAGGAAAACGGAGAGGGTGAATGCACTATTGGAGCTCTATCTTCGGCACTATGTGAGTGCCAACCAACATGATTGGGCTAAACTCCTTGATGTTGCTTAATTCTCTTACAACATGCAACAGAGTGAAGCCACGGGGAAGCGTCCTTTTGAGTTGGTCACGGGGCGCCAACCATTGACTCCCAATGCCTTAGCCGCATCATACGAGGGGAGTATCCCGGCCATTTACAAAACCATGAAGGAGTGGCACGAACAAGCGGATTTGGCTCGGGCATCGTTGGACAAGGCGGCTAAGAAGATGAAAAAATAGGCGGATGAAAGGAGGAGACACGTCGAGTTCGAGGTCGGAGATCAAGTGATGGTGAAGCTCTTGCCTCAACAATTTAAGTCGCTGAGGAAGGTTCATAAGGGATTAATACGGAGGTATCAAGGCCATTTCCAGATGATTGGGCATGTTGGAAAGGTATCTTATCGAGTTCAACTATCGCCCAAGTTGAAGATCCACCCGGTCTTTCACGTTAGCTTTCTCAAGCCTTATCATGAAGACGAGGAAGACCCGGAACGAGGGGTGTCTAAGCGGGCACCAACGGCGGTTGTTACTTCGTACGATCGAGAGGTCGAAGAGATTTTGTCGGATCGTACGATACGAAGACGAGGAGTGCCGAGCTATAAAGAGTACTTGATAAAGTGGCGTGACTTGCCTGATAGTGAAGCAAGTTGGGAAGCAGAAGACTTACTGTGGCAGTTTGCGGACGAGATCAAGAGATATCACGATGATGGCATGACGAGGACGTCGCGAGCTTAGGTGGGGGAGGATGTCACGTCCCGCCTAATTTTACGAGGTTATCCGGGATTTCGGATTGTTCTACACTTGACTAGAAGACTTAGTGGAATTCTATGGAAGGTGGAAGAAGGTCTTGGAAGCCCTTGGAAGCTCATGGAAGACCTAGAAGCTTCTTGTAGAAGGTTGTAGAATACAAATCCTTGCAATAAAGCCCATTTGTAGCCCTAGTTTGTGTTGTATAAATAGGATCATCCTCATTTGGGGAATTCATCTCATTCTTCACTTGTATTCTCTCTTGTAAAGTTCTCTTTAGCAATACAAAGCATTTCCCCTTTCACTTGTGTTCCTTTCTTTAAAGCTTTTTTAGTTGCCTAGATCGTTGAGTGTTTGAGCAAGGCTGACTTAGTTGAGACTAAGTGCCGCATGGAAGACCCTTGTCGAGACAAGTCCGTGACACATAGCTGAGTTATGGCTTTAGAGTTATGGTTGTTCGAATGCATACGGTGGACATCTACACCACACTCATAATGAGCACTTCCACACTCATAATAAGGACTTGCACATTAAATTAGAGTACTCAATCTTTATATATAATAGATTCAAAGGCATTTAAGTAATTTGTTCGTGCTAAAATTTAACAATCGAGTAATGTTCTTTTGCTCTACATGTAGTATAGATTAAACAAATACAACTTTATAATCGTACCCGTGAATTCGCAAAAGCCTTGTGTTTATTCAATATATAGTTGCCCAACTGTACATAATCACACAAAAACCAATTATAATGGAAAATAACTCTGTAATGTAGATTTCTTCTCATAGTAGCTTTTACTATTGAGTAAATGTCTTCTTTTGAAATATATACACAAATCGATCTATTATTGTTTGTAGATATCAAGTTTATATATGTCAGTCAGAACCCATTTAGGTATTTTTCTTTTAATAACAAAACTTTATTAACTTAGCCAGTTACGTTATGGAGTACCACATTATACATCAAAAGATATCTTGATAAAATAATACTGTATATGATAGGTTCCTTGAAAAGACTATGCCAACGAATATGACTCGTACCCATGTTATAATACTAGCGCTTAAAACTTTTTATTTATTTATAAAAAACTCTCACCAAGCTGTCAGTCTTAATTCCCCTATAAAACTCATATCCTGAATTATGAATCACCACAACCTCCTCTTAAGTAACAAAACAACCCCTTTAAAACCTTGTTGTATTAAAAAATGGCTTAAGTTAGCAACATTGTGAAGAAAGCGTCTGTTTTTGCAATCGTTCGCTATGGTTACGGTGTCAGCTCAAGTATCGGCTCCAGCACCGTCTCCTGACGTTGGAATGGGCTTATCTATCCCGGTTTCGGGAGTTATGATTGGATTATCTTTGGTTCTTTCTTTCGTGGCTCTTTTCAGGAATTGATTCATTTTCCAAGTTTTATCGAGTGAGCACAAATAGATTGTGATTTTATACGTGTTTATTTGTATTCTGAGAATTATTATGTATAATAATCTACTTTACCGTTCATTCTTTTGGTTCCTTATATATCTTCTAGTTTTGGTCTCAGCCGGAAACATTCATTGGTAACCTAAACAATGCAGAAACTTGGAGAGAAACATGTGTTACGTGTATACCATTTGACAAGTAATGAATGGAGAAATGACTAAGGTGCAAAATCTTGTAAATGTAAATGGCGTTTAATATATATACATGGATAATTTTTGTAAACGAAAGGCAATGGTTCGCTAGCCCATGTCGGGCCATCTCTAACCCAAAACAAGAAATCAGGCTTAAAGTCACGAAACATCTTTTTTGTGTTTCAAATTGCTAGAGTAGCCAAAAGAGCATTTTCAATGGGTATTTTCTGAAAGGCCGATGTATATATAGTGACATGGAAAGAGCTGATATGAACTTTTTCATTTGAAAAACAAGTCTACAGATAAACTAAAGATGTTAATACAAATAATCGTGTAAAAATATTATTTTTATTTAATGATCTTCTAAGTTTTGATAATGACAAGTATAAAATATATTAAATACAAGTTTTAGACTTAAGTTCTTCTTTGACGGAATCACTTAAGGTATGAATATGTGATAGTAACCAAGTATCTCTATTGGTTTCGAGCATTGTAAGAATACCCACGTATCCATAAGTGTAACTTCTGGTCCAAAATGACCCAATCACTAGTGCTAAAAAACTCAAAAGTTAAAAGCCCTAAATACTAGTAGTATGTAACTGAATTAGATTCTGACTTTTTTCGGTTTAGGTTCGGGGTTCAATCCTTGTCACCCCCATAGCCACAACCGTTGAGTGAGTCATGTATGCCCCACATTATGGAAAGGCCGCCGTTTTTGGCCGGTTCGGGTTACCGGTTATTAACCTTTTGCACCTAACAAGTATGTAAATCTTGGTGTAATGCATCTAAAAGTGTGATCAACCATTGGCTTTTTCATTCCCCATTGTCCTTTGAACTGTTATGAAGATTATCAAATTGGCGGAAAGCTTAAGCTTTAACAGGCTCTACCGGTAACAATTGTTGAGTTTGCATGGTATTGGAAGAAAAGATTTGTGTTGCTATTGTGCAAAATTTGGAGATTAACCAAACCATGTGGGTGGTGGCTTGACGAGTAAGAAATGAATATGCTACGAGTGTCTTGTCATGTTAGTCACATGTACTTGGTGCTAACGCTTCAAAACATAAATCGTTTTAGCAGGTGTTATTAGCAATTAAAAACTTTTCGGTTCTCTTATAATGACATATCAACAATCAAGGATATTAGCTTATATGATGCTTGGATTTTATGGTTTGTATTCAGGATTAGGCCGGAAGAAACAGTGTCGTCCTCTAGACGTGCGTATATTTAATAATTATATATACTTCTTGCTGGGCTTCACATCGGAGCAGGGCTTCAAAGCCTAATTGGTTAGATTGGATAAATAACCCTTTAATTTTTTGTATGAAGTATATGTATCATTGATTTTCTAGCTTCTTGCTGGAAAATTTCATTAATAAAGTTGCTTTTCCATTCAAAAAACAAATATCAATCAAATAACTACAGCTGGTACACCATGAATAAGTTAGTGGCACATATATTATTGTGGTCTTGTCGTGGTTAAACATTATATGAGGTGCTAAGACTCTATTCTTTTTTTCCACACAAAGACCCAACAGTATGAGGAATTTCAAAAGTTCTAGAGCTCAACAGCACGCGTTACATTAAGAAATTTGGAAAATAGTTTGCTATTTAGAGAAAAAGTTAATGACACTTTGTGGCGAATATATATATATATATCATCCTTCACGCGTCGAAATAAAAGGCTTACACTATAAATCTTAAAACCCTCTTTTGCTATAGGTTTAGTCATCAACAAGAAAGAAAAATTAAAGCATCTATTGGATCTATTTGAAACACAATAAGCACTTTCCTGAATGAAGTCTTTTGCAGATCGATTCTTAAAAGAACAGAAATATCAAGGTCATTATTATCAGGTGATAAACTACAAGCATCTATATAACATTATAAATTTGTTATCAACCAAAATCGGCTCAATAAAGAACTAACAAAAAGTTTCTACACGCTCACAACTTGAGATTTACAAAGAGGGCAAATGTTTTTGCGTAACAACCATCGTCTAATGCAATTACGGTGATAATAATGTTTGCACTTAAGCACGGCTAATCTCTGGTTCTTTTTGAATTCAGCTTGACACACGACACAAACTACACCTTCTTCTCCTTTATGATCCTTAGTAAATCGTAGATTCCTGGAGATCTCATTCTGAGTCAATCCACTATACCTTGGATACACTTCTTGTAATATACCAGAAATTTGATTCATGTCAACCCATTGTAGGACAACAACTTCTTTATCAATCTTCCCCGGATGTCGGCTTCCATTGCTAAGAATAACATATCGTTTATCTGCTGGTTTTAATTGATGATTCATCATGGTGGATGTTGCTGGTAACGCATGTTGGTTTTCATAGTTTTCAATGTCAGTTTTATGGACGACAAGTGCTCGGTTTCTATAGACGTACCACGTCCATGGGTATGCTTGCGGACAGTTGTGTCGCAATGACCACGTGGTCATATAAGGATCGAAGTGAAGCTGGTGTATGGAAAGAATGGTGTAACAGGAATGTACACGTATAGGAGTATCACCAAGGTAAAAGTAGTATTGTGAATCTGTATGTTGTGTGATTGTATTCATATTCATGGTGTAAGACTGTAGAGCAACAATGAAGAAACTTGAGAGGATGGATAGTTTAAATAGGAAGATCGATTAGTTATGAATACGTGTTGACTAAGAAAAAGGGTTGTTGAAAACAAAAGATTCGTAATATAGAAAATAATATGGTTATTGTCTCTAGTAGGCCTAACCGCCTAAGAAAGAAAAGTTTGAAACCAAATAAAGTTAGTAAATAACTACTGTTGATCGACAATTCAAAAGTTGAGTTATAGAGATAAATGCATTGATGAATCATTTATTACTATCACCTACTCACGCGTTGTGAAGATCGGTATCATAGATGACCGGTACTATTGAAATCTCAACTACTTATCTATACTACTCTATAAAGGAAATTCGTGAAAAGTGAAAAATGAAATATGAAATGTGAAATGTAAAAAAAATATAAAAGTCTTAAAAACTAAATGTACAAACTTTGTAAACTAAGAATCTTGATATTAAATGTGTGATGAAAACTGAATTTTATATTCGAAAATGTTGAATATGGCTGGAGGAAAAACATAGAGACACAAAAAAACACACACTTCACAATCCCACCTCAAAAATAAAAAAGACTCTCATCTCTCCATCAACACAACTCCACCACCACCGGATATATCCAACACCACCGGGACTCACACCTCCACCAACAACCCACTGAACCAAATCATCGCTGAAGCCCATCCCTCCGCTGAAGCCCACACCTCCACCAACAGCCCACCGCCACAAAACAACGACCACCGACACCAACACCCAACTAAAGGGGGTTTTCAAGTTTTGAGGTATTTGTTGTGTTTTTTTAATAGATCTATGATTATTAATTAAGTTTTGAAAACCTTTTTTTATGAATTTCTAGATTTTATTTGTAAATCTGACTTTTATAAACTCATGGGCGTTTTTTTTGTTACAGTCGAAACTAGCTGTCACCGATGCCGTCATCTCGCCGGAAAAACCTGCTGCCACCACTTGATATGTATGGTTTATTTTATTGTTAATCTTAATCTTATCTTAACTTCTTATAAAGGAAATTCGGGATAAGTGAAAAGTGGAAAAGTGAAAAGTGAAATTTTTAATACTATGGAAAGTCTGCCGAATTGTTCAATGGAATTGTTGAATATTTAATGCTATATCCTAATTTGGCAATGTTGAAAACACGGTTTACACTTTCGAAATGTTGAAGGATGGAATTTTATCCTAACTTTGGCAATGTTGAAAAACACAATTTGCAATCACATATCTTTGTTAATCTTGTATGAAGGATGGAAAGTATTGAAGGCTGGAATTGAATGTATATATAGAAACTTTAAGCTAGCGTTCAACGGATTCGAGATTTGATTATTTGTTGAAGATATCCATCGGAAGACATCCAGAGAATATACAAATTATTTGTTAAGTGCATAAGACAGATACAGGGGCAGAGGGTATGACATAGGGCGGGAAGCAGAACATAAACAAGTCAAAATCATGGAAGATAAGAGAGATAAAGTACAGGCAGAGTATCACGTGTTGGAATTGCAACCAGAGGCGCCACTTTCACAATCAATGTTTGAAGCTTATAGCCTACAAGGATATGGAGGTTAACATGGCTAGAGATTCTGATGATGCATTGGTATGTTGCGTTGAGAATACGGTTGAGGATCGTATTATGGATTCTGGTGCATTGTTCCATGCTACCTATTGCAAAGAAGAGTTAGAAATGTTCAAGCTACGCTCCGGTAAGGTTCATTTAGCAGATGACAAGACTCTAGACATTGCAGGCGTTGGGGATGTGGTCCTCAAAACTTCTTTTGGTACAAGTTAGACTCTGAAAGATGTTAGGTACATTCCAAGCCTAAAGAGAAGGTTAATCTCAGTTGGGCAGCTTGATAAGGAAGGTTACCGCGTAGGCTTCGGATACCAGCAGTGGAAGGTTACTAAAGGTAGTTTGGTGGTAGCTCATGGGAACAAGCGTGGAAGCCTGTATATGGTTGAGGTACACCCCGAGGGGATTGGCGCAATTATTGATGGTAGTGGCAGTGCAGCTCTCTAGCACCAGAGACTTGGTGATATGAGCAGGATTGGTATGAACATGTTAGCTTCCAAAGCAACGTTCTAGATGTACGGAAGGTAGATATCTACTTCTATAAGCCAGGTGGTTTGGGGAAGCAGAGGAAGCTTTCCTTCATGATGTTAGAGAAGACAAGGAAATTGCAGAGGTTGGAGCTAGTTCCTACAGAAGGCTATGGCCCTACATTTATTGCATCAATCTGAGGATCCCGCTACTATGATACTGTTATCAAAGACTGCAGCGGGAGTTGTGGTAGGTATAATGCAAACCTTCAGGTAAAGTGTTTGAAGTTTGATAATGGTGGAGAGTATAGTAGCTGACCGATTAAGTTTTGTGTCGAGAACGGGATTGTGATGCTGAAAATGTTCCCGGAAACACATCTACAGTTTGGTGTTGCTGAAAGATTGAGCCGAACATTCAGAGCAGAGAGCACGGGCATTCGTGTAGAGGCTCCGAAGATGTTATGGGCAGATTCAGTTAGTAGGACCTACTTAATCTATCGCATACCCTACTTTCCGATAGGGTTGCGTATTCCAGAGGAGGAATGGTGAGGGAAGGATACTAGTCTCACACACTTGAAGGTATTTGGTTGTGACTTGTTTGTTAAAGTGAAAGATGTTTGCGGAGAAGCCATGAAATGTACATTCATAGGCAGTGGCTCAGATGAAATGCGATACAGCTTTCGGGATACGAAGAGTCACCAGGTTATCCAAAGTAGAGATATTACATTTATGGACTCGATTTATAAAGCCAGGTCTGCGACAGATTCAAGTAGCTTAACGAAGCCAAAATAGAAGAGTCAAGTGGTGTTAGTAGACATTCCAGAGAACCTTGCAGAGAATGATAGCATAGTTGCAGAGCATGGGTTGAGTTCAGAAATCACTCAGAGCCCGGGTGGGAGCTCAGATACGAGTGAGGGGTCCAAAAACAGTGGGAGCTTCGAGGATAGTAGAAGATCAGATGTAGAATATTCTGAAGACGGAGCATCCTCCAAGGAGGGAGGCTCCGAGACTCCACATGTACGAAGATCCAACACAAAGTCCAGGGCTCTAGTAAGGTCCTCTCCATTGACAAACTATTTGATATTGACAGAGAATGCTGAACCAAAGTCTTATTCATAAGCCTTGAGTAGCAAAGAATTCGTATAGTGGAAGAAGGCTATTATTGAAGAGATGGTTTCACTTGAAAAGAACCAGACGTGTTCCTTAGTTAGAATATCAGCAGGAAAGAAGGCATCACAAAGATTATGGATGTTCAATGTTAAAGAAGAGCAGAATGGTAGGAAAAGGTACAAGGCTAGATTGGTAGTTAAGGGTTTCCAACATAAATGATGGGTAGACTACAATGAGATCTTCTCTCTGGTTGTGTAGATGACTACAATCAAGTTAGTCTTGAGTATTGTAGCTGCAGGAGCCATTCTTATGTGGGAGCCTTAAATGATACATTTACACAGCATAAAAGCGAGGGTTTTCAGCTAGCTGGGCAGGAAGAAAACCTAGAGTGCAGATTGAAGGAAATTATGTACGGACTTATTCAAGCACCGAGGCTACGGTACTTGAAATTTGATAGTTTTATGCAAAAGGATAAGGTGCGAGTAATGTGCCATGAACCAATGTTGCTACTCTAAGAAGATGGTTTATTCTGCATTAGACAACTGTTAAAGGTTGATGACATGTTGGTCGCAGGCTCCGACATCGCAGAGTTCAACAAGCCTAAGTGGTAGTTTCCCTTAGTGTTCGAGATGAAGGATAGATGCTCTGAGAAGCAGGTGCTTGGTTATGTGCTTATAGTTGGTGTAACAACAGTCGAGTGGGAGTCTAGACTACAAAAGAGTATCACTATGTTAACTATAGAAGTCTAGTTTATGGCAGTTGCATAAGCAAGCAGAGAGTTGATATGGTTGAAGAAGTCTCTTAAGAAGTTAGACTGAGCTTAGGCAGAAAGTGTTTAATACTGTGACAGGTATACTAAGATTTCGATTCATCTTGCGAAGAATCTAAAGGTTTGCAGTTAGGCAAAGCTTGTTTGGATATTGATAAGTGAAGGGTCCTTATCTTTGTTGAAGATTCTTGGAACGAAGAGCCTTGCAGCGATGTTCACCAGGTTGGTGATGAAAGAGAAGTTGAAGTTCTGCGCAGCTTCAACTGGCCTCCGAGTGAATTAATAATGGAGGATGGTGTCTTACCAAAGAGAGGTTATTCCTAGTTTAATGATGTTAGTTCAGGATACCTTGTATCGAAAGTCTCCTAGCCCGTGTTTGGTTAGTACAGCGTGTTCCCTATGTTCGGCGGTACAGAAAGGTTAGAGCAGTAGCATTGTTTAAGGGAAGGTTATTCCCAGTCTAATGATGTTAGTTCAGGATACCTTGTATCGAAAGTCTCCTAGCCCTGCGTTTGGTTGGTGCAGTGTGTTCCGGATGTTCGGCGGTACAGAAAGGTTAGAGCAGTAGCATTGTTAAAGGGAAGGTGGTTCGAAGTTTATAGAGATTACTTGAGACAGAGAGCGATGAAGTAATTAGCCTCTAAGTTAGAGATTGTCGAGTTGTGAAGACTGATATAGGCCCCGATGTGTGTGGCGCAGGTGGCAGATCAACGATAGCTCAGGTAGAGCAGATCACGCCATTCAGATAGAGTGGGACAGGTGGTCCAACGACTCTAGAACATGTTACGTCTTGTATCGTTAGGGGAGAAGCCTATTGTAGCATTGGGTTTGAGGGGAGGATTGTTGGGTGCAAACCCAATCCCACATCGGTAGAATAAGTAAAGTGAAGATGGGTTTCACACTTATAAATACCTCTTTCATTGTAATTGTAAACTTGGATATGGGTGTGTGTGTTTTGTACCCCGTGCAGTTTAGCACGGGTCGTGCTGTTTGTACGATCGTGCAGTTTAGCACGGGGCGTGCAGTTTGGCACGATCGTGCACTCCGGCACGAGCCTGAGCAGTTTAGCTCAGAGCTTAATAATAGCTCTCTGGTTTGATCCCGTGGACTTCCATGACTATCCTAGTCGTGGATACCACATTATATCTTGTGTTGATTATATACCACATTTACTTTCCGTAAGCCTTGTTTGTATTCTTTGTTTGTTCGAGTGGTGTGTGCAGGAGATATATACCGTATAGAGGTCTGTACAGAAGTGTGTGCATGTGTCATATACCCTAACAATGCACAACAATGTTATGACATCTAGATCCATGGATGTTGTTTTTAAACGTATTACTTTGATTAAAAAAGGGCTAGTAGCGCAGCTTGTTGCCCATTTTCCTTTCACCATTATATAAATCTTATTTTTAATTACATGGTTGAAGAAGTCTCTTAAGAAGTTAGACTGAGCTTAGGCAGAAAGTGTTTAATACTGTGACAGGTATACTAAGATTTCGATTCATCTTACGAAGAATCTAAAGGTTTGCAATTAGGCAAAGCTTGTTTGGATATTGATAAGTGAAGGGTCCTTATCTTTGTTGAAGATTCTTGGAACGAAGAGCCTTGCAACGATGTTCACCAGGTTGGTGATGAAAGAGAAGTTGAAGTTCTGCGCAGCATCATTGCCGACGACGTGAACTATAATTATGTGGATGCTGTTTACCAAAGTCGAGGTTATTTCATAGTTGATGATGTTAGTTCAGGATACCGTGTATCGAAAGTCTCTAGACCGTGTTTGGTTTGTAAAGCGTTGTTTCCCTATGTTCGGCATAGTGGTATACAGAAAGGTTGAGCTAGTAGCATTGTTTTAGGAAGGTTATTCCCAGTCTAATGATGTTAGTTCCGGATACCTTGTATCGAAAGTCTCCTAGCCCTGTGTTTGGTTGGTGTAGTGTGTTCTGGATGTTCGGCGATACAGAAAGGTTAAAGCAGTAGCATTGTTAAAGGGAAGGTGGTTCAAAGTTTATAGAGATTACTTGTGACAGAGAGCGATGAAGTAATTAGCCTCTAAGTTGGAGATTGTCGAGTTGTAAAGACTGATATAGGCCCCGATGTGTGCGGTATGAGGTGGAGATCAACGATAGCTCATGTAGAGCAGATCACGCCATTCAGATAGAGTGGGACAGGTGGTCCAACGACTCTAAAACATGTTGTGTCTTGTATCGTTAGGGGAGAAGCCTATTGTAGCATTGGGTTTGAGGGGAGGATTGTTGGGTGCAAACCCAATCCCAACGTCGTTATATCTAGATAGAATATGTAAAGTGAAAGATGGGTTTACACTTATAAAATACCTCTTTTCATTGTAATTGTAAACTTGGATTATGGGTTTTTTCCCCTGTGTAGTTTTTGTAACCCCGTGACAGTTTAGCACGGGGCGTGCTGTTTGTAACGATCGTGCAGTTTAGCACGGGTTGCAGTGCAGTTTGGATACGATCGTGCCTCAGGCAACGTTGCCTGAGCAGTTTTGCTCAGAGCTTATATTCAGCTCTTCTGGTTTGATACGTGGACTTCCATGGACTTATCCTAGTCGTGGAGACCCACATTTTATCTTGTGTTTGATTATATACCACATTACTTTCCTGTAAGCCTTGTTGTATCTTTGTTTGTTGAGTGTGTGTGTGCAGGAGATATTTATACCGTTTATAGAGGTCTGTTCAGAGAACTTTTTTATCTTGTGTGCATTAATGTGTCTATACCTAACAATGCCACACAATGTTATGACAATATAGCATCCATGGATGTTGTTTTTAAACGTATTACTTTGATTAAAAAAGGGCTAGTAGCGCAGCTTGTTGCCCATTTTCCTTTCACCATTATATAAATCTTATTTTTAATTACCATGTTGAGTGTTCTTGTAGAAAAATAAAATAAAATAACGAAGCAGAAAGTTTATTAAAATTAAGTGGCCCCGCTAATTACATGTGTCTTTGAAAAAATCGACATCTAGATGTTTGAAATTTAGTCTTTTCCTTCCATTTTAATATTGTTTTACTTATCCTATTTGAGTTTTTAATAATTCGTTTTTTAGATGCCTTTCTAAAAAAATCATTTTTTAAATAACTCTGTGTTATTTAACTTTAGCCCTCTTTTTTTATAAAACACTACATAAACTCGTATTGGATCCGTTAAAAAAGTTTCGGAGAGACTAAATCCGTTATACCCGACAAACATTAAGGACTAATTATGAAATTAACTCTTATATATATAATACACCCGTCTATAACATTTTGAAAATACAACCCACCTAGCCCAACAATCCAACAAAGTATCTGCTAAAAACCAAGCTAGACTAGTAGACTTTACTTTGAACGGGCTAGACTAGTAGACTTACCCAGCTTGGAGTTGAATCTGGCCGAAGAGTTAGCATTTAGTAAACATGTCTTAATTATCATGTTGTAAAAAACCGTATAAACCGAAAATAAAAAACGAACTCAACTGAAAACAATCGAACCGAATGAATAACCAAACCGAATTTATCAAAACCGAATCAACTGAACTACAAATTCAGTTTTCGAGTTGGATATGAGTTTGAATATCTAA
>BQNB010134123.1:0-18359 GCA_026074375.1 Tanacetum coccineum | reverse complement strand
AAAAATGAAACAGTTTGCAAAAAAATGGATCAACTGTATTTCTAAAAGAACGTGAACAATATCATGAAATACAAGATTTGAAAGCTCAATTGCAAGATAAGAACATTGCCATAAGTGAGTTAAAGAAACTCATTGAGAAAATGAAAGGTAAGGGTGTGGATACTAATTTTGAAAAACAATCAATATTGGGGAAACCACCTTTGCAAGCGATCAGAAATCAACCAGTGGTAAGACAACCATCTGCGTATAAATCTGAATGATCCCAATTTCCATAACATCGGTTTGCCTCCCAAGTTGATGTGTCGAATGATTTGACAAAACCAGTCACTCCACATTCTTGGCCTCAAGTTAGGAAATCATCATTTGCTAAGCCTTATGGTGTGAATGCACCTGGCCCTTCTAGGAATCGCCCAAGGCATGTGTCATTTCAGTCACTAAGGGAATTTGTAGGCTCAAATAACATGGTTCATAACTACTACCTAGAAGAAGCTAAGAACAAGGCACAACTTCAGAAAGATAAAGATTTGAATACCAAACCTAGTGTGTAACAGTCTGCTAGACTACTAAACACTTTCTAATGGTAACAAACCGAAACCTAGGAACTTTAATCAACAACCTCGGAATTAGCCACCATCTATAAGTAGTCGTGTATTGAATAGAATTGTTAACATAGCAGAACCACCTAGGAATCAAAAGCCTTTCTTGAAGTCAAAAGACTTGGCATGTCTTACATGCAAAAAGTGCATTTACAGTACAAATCACGATGAGTGCATCTTAAAATACCTCTCAAAGGTAAATTCTTGTGCCTCTTCATAGAAAAAGGATGCACAATTCTATAAGACAACAAAGAGATATATGCCTATAGAAAAGAAAAGTGATTCTAAGAAACATGACAGACAGATCCACATAGGACAAAAGTTTTCTCCAAATAAGTCTTCCGTTGTGTATTTGAAAACAACGCCTCCTAGATCTGGTCTAACATGGAAACCAACACGTAGAATCTTCACTTATGTTGGTCTTAGGTGGATTCCTACTAGGAAGAATGTTGAAACTTGCAAAAACATGAATGATAGTGCGTTACAATTAGGAAAGGAAACATGTACTCCTAATACTATTATTTGTGCAAACTCGTCTTCTTTGAGTGTAGGTACTTCAATGGCTTCCGAACCTATCTCTTCAAAGGGTTCATCTAATGTAAATAGTCTATCATCATCTTCTCTGTATAAACATTCCATTTTTAATTACGTTAGAAAATATTTTTGAAAAAGAAAATACAAAAATATAACACCTATAAAACCAAATACAAAATTAGAAAATATCAAAAACAAAATACAAAATCAGAAAATTTAAAAAATACCAAAAAGAATCTTCTCGGCATGTCTCTTGGAATCAATAACATTTACGTGCTTAGAAATGTCAATTAACATTGATACGTGTGTGTAAATGAAGTTCGAGCAAGAGTTCAAAAGTTTCAAAACATGTCATTTCTAATTTTCTTAATAACTTACAGTTACTTCAGACTGTAACTCGGACCTCAAATAAAGGAAAGTTTATCTTAACAGATAACTTATCCTATCAACGAGAAAATCAATTTTCTCGGTCTTAAGCAGTTCTTACAAGACATTCAAAGTCTTTTGCTCAAGAAAAGAAAAGTGTATGCTTCAGTGCGCTTTATCTTCACAATAAAAAAAATCTTCTATATCTTGAGTATTATCTTGCTCGGGACACATGACTTCTTAGTAAATATCAGCTTAGGACTCGTTCTTCAAATAAAGGAAAGTGTGCAATCCTGTACAGTTATCCTCACAACGAGAAGATAACAAGTTCTCAGACTTGAGCTGACACAAAACGTCAATACAAAGACATTCAAAGTCTTTAGAGCTCAAGTAACATTGGTTTTTAAAACTGTTGAGCATAATTTTTCATGAATTTCTCAAAAGGCTTTTCAAAATCTTTCAAAATTATGCGTTCGATACTTCCTCCTCATGAATCTTTGAAAAGTCGAATCATTTTTTATAAGTGAATCAAATACTGAGCAAATCCCAAAGGAGTTTCTTGTTCTAATTCTTTTAATTTCCTGTCTTTAATGTTATATTTATACAATGAGGTCATTGTATATTTTAAGTAGGGGAGGAGAATTAGAACGCTTACTTGTCCATATTTTTGCAATAAAATACTTAAATTATTCTTAAATTTCAAAAAATTTCAAGCATACTTATGTGAAATTATTATTTACATAACCCGCACACATAACCCTTGTTAGATATCTTGAGAATTTAGCCTTATCCATTTCCAAATGTTTACCCAAATTCCACAAAATTATAAGTATGTCGGTGATGTTGTAAACTTTAGAACTTGACTTGGTATATCTACTCGAGACCATAATAATAAGCACTATTTTTAATAGATGGAGTGACATTGTCTAAACTGGTAAATTTCTAGGATTACACCCAAAAAGCCTATACATGTTGTGATATTAACTAACTACACTGGTTAGTTAACCCCCATATAAACCTTTTTGTTTACCTCATTTTTAGAGTAAGATACCCTTAGAAAAACCTGTTGAACCATTCCATTCTTTTCTTACACCAAATCTTGTTTCATTACACCTTTACACCTTACCCTACCCTATTAGATTAAGTCCTTAATCGGTTGCTAGTTGCTTTTGTGTAAAGTAGTGTATTTCCCGTATCGTAATGCAAAATTTTCTATCTATAGTTAGGTCGGAAAAATTACACAATGCAATTGGGTACGTGTGTGAAATTTCTATCCACTGTTAGATAGGGAAAATTGCATATTGCAATGGGAATGTGAAAGTAATGTATATTTTTATTCTTAATCTTTCAGTGTGTTTTACTACTTTCACAATTATATTTTTATATATTTGAAGTATGAAGGATTATGGATAAATTATACCGATTTATTGAGATCGTGAGATGGTGAAAATACACTGAAATTCGTAGTATATATGTTTATAAAAAAATCAAAAAAAGAGAAAAGTACAAAAAAATGTGATTATGTAAAGTATTATTGTATGTTGGTCGAAATAAACCAACCATGTATTTCTTGTATAAAGTGGTCGATATCACCACTATTGTTATAAAGTATGTATATTATGGACGATTAGGAGTTGGTCGTTACGAGAACGCCACTAAGGTTGTTTTTGTTGATCTATGATCAAGACATTTATGTCTATGATTCTGTGTCTTTTTCATGGGTACGATCGGGAAAGTAACTAGCAACAATGTACCTTATTTGTTTCAACTTAATCTATTTATTTTGTTCTTTTTATTTAACAACATTTATTTTCCTTTTCCTAATCCGTAACCTTGGGTCTTACTCGAATGAGGATGACAGCAATTGCATGTATCTATTCCATCGTTATGGATGTGTATGTGTGATTTTGTACGCCTTGTTAGTGTATTACTTTTGGTGAAAGGATTAGAAGATCCACTACCCTTTATTATTCTTCATCCTAACCTTTGGTTCTACTCGAATGAGAGAGTGAGCAATCATGTATGTCTATTCCATCGTTATGGATGTGTATATATGATTTCGTCGCCCTTGTTGGTTTACGACTATTGGTAAAGATTACTAGTCCTATTCTTTAGCTTCTTTAAGTTAAGGATCGAGCAATCACATATGTCTATTCCATCGTTATGGATGTGTATATGTGATTTTGTCACCTTTTTTGGAATTTTGGTATCGATAGAGACTAGAAAGAATGATCTACCCTTTAAACCTTAACCCAATTTACCTTTGTAGACTTGTCACTCCTTAGCTTTAGTGGTGGAGATGTGTATCCTTGCCAAGCTTATGATATAATACTCATCACCACCGAGCAATTAAGCGAATTAGTTACATGTTACCACATAGATTAGTTGAGTGATTTGAGTGATTTCATCGTCCTACTTCGTGAGGTGTTTGGTTGTATACTAGTAAATGAACGGATAATTGCTTAAAGGGAAAATCCTTGACTACGGTTGAGATATATTTTCTTAAGTTTTCTAAAGTCTACTTGAGGACAAGTAGGATTCAAGTGGGGGGATATTTGATGACATCAAATAACGTCACTTTTATAGCATCATTTATCCCATGTTTCTTACCCATTTGTATAATTATTGCACGAATTGGTACTTAATTGTTTATATTTGATATTTGCAGTAATTATGGAGTAATTAGTTAAGTTATGCTAAAAGGCACACATTTTGGAGCTTAAACGAAGAAATCTGAAGATTACTGTTCTGACAACCTATACGCCGTATCCATTAAGGAAGATAAAGCGTATATGTGCCTGCACTTCACAAGAAACCACAAAGATTTGAAGCCTTATACGCTGTATCCAGAATGTTTATACGTCGTATTGAAGATCAAGTGAAGAATATTCTGGAATATTATAATCGTGGTCCCTACTCCAAGAAACCCCTAATACGTCGTATTGACCTCAACCGATATGACGTATCACGAATTTCCAGACACTATAAATACAAAACCCTAAACACGATTTTAGGGTGTGCTTAAATATATTTTCAAAACCCTAACCATAGAAGTTGATTTTCAGAAGCCAAAAAGAGCAAAGAAGGTCTCACAACATGCTTAATTCTGTAGGAAACACCTTGTAATTCTCATACTCTTAATAATCGTTTAATTTTTGGTATCATTCATTTAACTCGGTTAGGTTACCTTGGTTGATTCATTTATTATGTTTGTATTCAATACAATGGTTATTGGCTAATATCTTTAGGTATTAGCCATGTCTATGAAGATTTAACGTTTGGTTTGTTTATATCGATTGCATGCTTATTCGTTTATTTTTGTTTATGTTTATCAATTTATACTCATTTATGTGCTTATGTATGCGACCTATCAATCAACTGGATCTAGTTGTGCCGACCAAGTAGCCTAGATTAACCAAGATAACTCTACATATAAGTAAAAACACATGAGTCCATAAAACACATTTTTATAATTTTCATATTTTTAATCATTTTTCCTCCCTTTATCAAAAATTTAAAAACCTTTGATATTTTGGATATCAAATGATTCAAATATGTTAAAAATCTAGGAGGAAAATGTTTTGATTATTCACAAGCCTGATTAGGAACATTTTAATGCTCACCCTCAATAAATGAGGGATATGTAAGATAGTGTTGAGTACAGTAATTTGAAAGATTTTGAGTTTACTAAGAAATTGTTGAAAATTTATACTCGAGCACTATTTATATTAGCCTGTATTTAAGTCTACACTACACATTTATATATTCACAAGATTATGTATGAGACAGGACTTGAAAATGTTCAAACCGAAAATGACAAAGTCATTCTGTCCATGTCAGCAATCTGTAGTCCGTCTCCATAATCTCCTTTTGGAAGTTGTCTTAGCTTCCCCCGAACCAGCAATCCTTTCTTGAGTATATTCAAAGATTTCTTGCAAGGCGCATTAAGAAGACTTGATGTATAAAGCCTAAATAATCAAAGTACACAATTAATTCAAAATAGTAACATCAAAGTAAGTCCCGGATGTCCGCATTTCTCCTTACATGATAGTCATGATATAAATTGTAACACCAAAGTCAACTAAGTCCCAGATGTCACAATTATTCCCTCTAAGTAGTCAAAATGATAACATGCAAGTCAACTAAGTCCTAAATGTACACATTTCTTCTGGCTAGATACTGACTAACTGAAGGAATCACCATACTTATCATACCTATATGCACCTCTTTTATCAAATAATTCTACTCCTTTTATAAATAAGCTGAGTGATTGACCGTTAAAGGAAGCATTAATTGAATCAGTAACCAATCTCCTCACGCTAGAATAAATCTTCTAAAACCACTTTCCCCTGGAAGCTCAAATGATGCATACTAAAAATAACAAGATATCTCTTCCGCCATGTGGCTGAAATAGTACACCCGAAAGTAACAAGTTAAAACACTGATTTTCTCTGCGGTTATGACATTTGTCTTCCCGAAATGTCCTAAAATAAAAAAAGGATATGGGCTCTATCACGTGTACTTGAATTACCTTCTAGTGTATCTACTCCTTCCCCCTTGCTGGTTTCGATACCTCGGAATCAGCAGAACATATACTTAAGATCGTGTTCGAAGAATTAATAAGCTTAAGTTTATTCCGTGAGAATCAAAATCAAGGCATTTAAACTATGAAAGTATTTCTAAACATTCCTAAGACTTTTTACAAACTATGAGGTGTTGGCAATATTGGTCGTATGTAGTTTAAAGCCTGAACTCACTAAGTCTTTAATGGCAAATAAGTCTCTAAAGTTTGAAACAAATGACATCTAAAGCCCTTATAGTTAATATAAATTAACTCCCCTTTAAATTGTTATTCGTCATTATCAAAAACATTATCCGTTTATTCCGTGACTTATTTTGAAAGACTGTTTAAAAGATTATTTGATGACACTTTCTCCCCCTCAAATACTGATCTGTTTTCTATTTAAAGAGTTGTTGTCATTGTTTGAGTGGTTGAATTGTCTTTGAAAATCTTTTTTTGATTACTGAAAACATTGATTCATTGTGAAGACAACTTTTTACCACCATGGTTAACACAAATAATTTAAAGAATTAATTAAGAAAAATTATTTGGTTAAAAAAAAGAAGACTTCTCTTCTTTAAGAAGAAATAACGCACTGAAACGTACATTACTCTTGTATACAAGCCAGGGTTATGTGCAAAGTATTCATAACCCATGATGCATGGATATGAAGTAATCCATGCCCAAGAAAATTTAATTACCCGTTGTCAGGAACAACTGTCTTTTTAGAGACATGCTTTCCTCAGTCTGAAAAAACAGGTTATGATTGTCCGTAAATAACAAGCAAAGCCAGAAGAAAAAGTGTTAAAAGGTTTGAACTTATGCTCAAACTTTATTTAAAGACCTGTGTCATTATTGAATGACATTGCTAGGTTCGTAATTATTATCAATTTTCAGAAGACATATCTTAAAAAATATTTTGGTATTTTCTATTTTTTGATTTTTATGCTTTTTGTAGGTTTTATATTTTTGTATTTTCTTTTTAGTTTTAAGTATGTACATAGGATACATGAAGACTATCCTTTACTCATCCTCTCCTTCTTGAAGACGTTTGAGAGTTTCTAGAGACATACTCTTCATTCCAAGTTGCGAAAGAAGAAATTTAAACCGCTCTCTTAGTAATGCCTTTGTGAATATGTTCGCAAGTTGATAATCCGTCGTCACGAAGTAAAGTTAACCACACCATTCTCCACTTGCTCTCTTATGAAATAGTGACGTATGTCGATGTGCTTTGACCGAGAGTGCTGGACATGATTGCGGCAGAGAGCGATAGCACTTTTGTTATCACAATACAAAGGTATATTATTGAATGCAAAGTCGTAGTCTGTTAGTTGTGATCTCATCCAAAGGATTTAAGCACAACATCCAGACATGGCAATGTATTTAGCCTCTGTTGATGAGATAGCAGTGTTATTCTGCTTCTTTGATGACCAGCTCACTAATTTATCTCCTTAAAACTGAGCACTTCCTGACATACTTCTGCGGGTATCCTAACAACCTGCGTGATCAGCATCTGCATAGGCCGTTAGTGCCATAGCGGTGTCCTTCGGATACTAAAGACCCACGTTAATGGTTCCTCTAAGGTACCGAAAGACCTACTTAATTACTTCAAGGTACTTTTTAGTAGGCATATCCTGATACCTAGCACGCATGCACACAGCAAATACAAGGTCTACTCTGCTGGCATGAGGTACATTAGTGAGCCGACCATACTTCAAAACTAAGTCTGGTCAACTGGAATCCCTAAGGGGTCCTCATCCAGCTTTGATCGATCCACCATTGGTGTATCTACAGGTTCATAAGAATCCATTCCATATTTCTTCAAAATTTTAAGAGCATATTTGGATTGGTTAATAAAGATGCCTCTGGGACTTTGAGAAACTTGTAATCCTAAGAAAAACGACATTTGTCCCATCATTGACATCTAAAATTTTGAACTCGTCTCTTTTGAAAATATGTCACAAGCTTTAGGATCAGTTGAGGCAAATATAATATCATCTACGTAAATTTGAACTAGAAGAATATGTTTGCTTGTTTTCTGAGTAAATAGCGTAGGATCAACTACATCCTTAGAGAACTTGTTGTCCATAAGAAACCTTGATAATGTGTCATACCACACCCGTGGAGCCTGCTTTAAGCCATAAAGATCCTTCTTCTGACGATATACGTGCGTAGGATGATCTGGATCTATGAATCCCTCTAGTTGACTGACGTGGACTTTTTCTTTCAGCTCGCCATTCAGAAATGAAGTCTTGACATCCATCTGGTAGATGGTCATGTTCTTGCTGGCGGCATTTGCAATGAAGATTCTGATAGCCTCTATCCGTGCAACCGGTGCAAATGATTCTTCAAAATCGATACCCTCCTCTTAATGATATCCCTTGGCTACTAACTATGCCTTGTTTTTCAGAACATCACCATACTCATCAAGCTTGACTTTGTAAATCTACTTGAGAGCGATTATCATTGCATAGTCTGGTTTTGGTACTAACTCCCATACTTGAAGTCGATCAAACTCGTGTATTTCATCTTGCATAGCTTCAAACCAGCAGGCTTCAATCACGGTAGTCTTGAAATTCTTGGGTTTAACTTTTAAAAGTACAGAATGGTAAAAGCACCACAAGGCATCGGTAGCTAACTGTTTTCTAGTAGATACCGGACGAGACAGATTACCAATTATATTATCAATCGGGTGATCCTTGGTTCATTTTTTAAGAGGATCATGTGGTTGAATAACTTGGTTGGGTTCAACTGTACTAACATCCCCTGATGATGACTCTTCAAAACTAGGTTCTGGAGCAAACACGTTTACAAAGGGATCGTTGTCAGCATAAGCAAAAGGGTTGTCTTCGAAAGTAGGTCCAACTGCAACACCTTAGTGTAAGATAGGAGCTTGTACTTCTGAGGGTGACGGTGAATGACTTGTAGAAGGTGCATCTTGATCAATTATTATAGAAGAAGGTGTACCAGCTAAAACAACTAGAACTTAAACTACAGGAATAGGAGGTATCGGTCTTTCAACACTAGGGAGATCAAATTATTCATCAAACATCGGTTGGAATAAAATCTCCAGATCTTTATTGGTTGGTGGTACATAAGGAGCTGCATGGACTGGATTTGGTACATGCCCTGAACTAATTTATCCAGGCATCATCAAATTAGGCTCGGGTCCTGTACTAATGTGCACATGAGCCAAATGCTTAATCAGCTCATCGAATTAGACGTGAACTATTTCCATGATTAGTCGGGTTCTCTTGTTGTAGATTTTATAACCCTTCCTATTAGGAGCATAACCAACGAAAATCCCAATATCTGCTTTTGCTTTTAACTTTCCAAGATCTTTGCTGTTATTTGTAGGATCACAAAGAGCACCAAAAATACAAAAAAAATGTAAGATTAGGTTTCTTACCATGCACAAGCTCATATGGGTTTTTGTTGTGATAAGTATGAATTAGGGATCTGTTTTGGGTGTAACACGCAGTAGCAACAACTTCTGCCCATAGAAACATCAGAGCTTTAGAAAATATCAGCATTGTCCGAGCAGCTTCCACAAGAGTACGATTCTATCTTTCAACAACGCCATTCTGCTGAGGACTTCTCGGAATAGATTTTTGGTGAGAGATGCCGACACTTTTATATAATTCAGTAAGAACTTGGTTAATAAATTCTATGCCATTATCTGTTCGGATATATCTGACAGTTTTATTAAGACCAACTTGAATTTGCTTTAGAAATTTAATGACAAACTCTGGAGTTTCATCTTTTGATCTTAAAAACTTAACCCATGTAGATCTTGAATAATCATCAATGATGACCAAAATATATCTCTTCCCATTAATACTCTGCACTCTTATTGCTCCACACAAATCCATATGAAGGGTATGTAAGACTTCCATAATAATGTTTTTAGATTTAGGTTTGTGGGTATACTTCTTGCTCTTTCCTAGTTGACAAGCAGAGCAAAGATGGTCTTTCTCAAACTTCAACCTTGGTAAGCCTCATACCAGATCTTTTCTTGCAAGATCATTGATGGTACCGAAGTTCAAATGATTTAGCCAACGATGCCACAACCATGATTTGTTCTTGAAGGCTTTTGACAATAAGCAGATTGGAGAGGACTTCATCATGTATTCAACAGAGATAGTATACAGATTTGAGCCGCGGTTACATTTAAGTAATTCTACACTATCTACATCTCTAACAT
Organism: Tanacetum coccineum; assembly: GCA_026074375.1. Lineage (NCBI taxonomy): Eukaryota > Viridiplantae > Streptophyta > Magnoliopsida > Asterales > Asteraceae > Tanacetum > Tanacetum coccineum. Next base: position 8,098 of record BQNB010134123.1, on the reverse strand, counting down.
AACACGAATGTTTTTTGAATGCAACTTCAAGATCTGAATCATAAAATTGTCCTGCAAAAAAAAGATTATGTCCAAGTCCTTCCACATAATATTCTCTGAAGATCATACTGTCATCAATCACGTAATTTCCATAACCCATAATAGCACCAAAATGATCATTCCCAATCTGACTGTCCTGATAAACTTTTTCATGAAATTCTTGAGCCGTGAGCGATTCCCCGTCATATGTTTTGAGCAGCCTGAGTCCAAATACCACAGGACGATCTGTACGACTTGCATTTGAAAATAAATGTAGATGGAGAGTTTGGTATGTTGGATCCCTAATTTTTTTTGGGTCCTGTTGGTTAGCAGAAATAGTAGTATATTTCACAGAAGCATCAATTGTTTGTGTCTCAGCTGTAGTGGGAATGCCAGTGGAAATTGCCTTTTCCTTTTTGTTTCTACGTTTATACCTAGTTAATAGTTTTTGAGTTGTGTTACTAAATCTCTCAGTGATTATAATTTCACTAGTACTAACGTGTTCAGGTTGCTGTAAAGGCACTACTTTGGAGTTAGTAATCCTAGTTAAAGGGCACTATTCTCCTAAAGTGAATTTCTTTCTAGTGGGCTTCCACTGATAACCAACATTATCAAACAGTTTTCATGTTGCTTTCTAAACCTGCTTAACTTTGCTCAAGACATTTTTAACAGGGGGCATGTACAGACTTCAAATATTTCACAAACGCACCTATCATGAGTTAGCAAGAAATATAAGCAGTAGTTACATGTCTTGCACATAGATTTAGAATTCGAATTAATTACAGTACGCTTAGAGCTAATACTAGAATCAACACGATTCTCTTGTTTTAAATTAGACTATTGTAATAGGAGTGAATCTTCTACTTTCTTTTGTTGTCGACTTTTAGATGGCAGGTCCCTATAGTTGTTGTATTGCTCCTAGGCTTTGACCCGCTAGCTTTAGTGGAACTGTTTACTCCTATAGAAGGAATCATAGGTACATTAGTCTTTTGCACTTTCTATTGCTCAACATGTGTTTGTGTGTTATTGTTTAAAGTTCCACATGTTTCCCTAAAAGTTACTTGTTTGTTCCTAATCAAAAGGGTAGTAGCAACTTTTTTATCTCTCTTACTAAATTCTTTTAGACAAGTGCCAATCACATATTCTAACAATTCCTGAGATCTCTTAGTGTAAAATCATGTCGATTCAAGCGCATTATCTAATGGTTTTTCAATTCTGCCTCTTTTACTATCTCACAAAGTGTTTCTATACTTTCCATAAGATGTTTGAGATAATCTAGATGAACTTCCCTATTGTTCCTATTATGAGGGGGGATTGGTTCAACATTAATTACATACATACCAGGAGCAAGAAATTTTGGTTTTACAATATTCATAGTAACGCATTTCATTTTTTCTTTTATCTGAGCCTTTGGTTTCTCATTTTCAGTTAACAAAGAAGATGTCTTTTCAATAGTTTTAGCACGAATTATCTTAATAGAATCATACAATTCCTTGTAATGCTACTTAACTTTTTCATTCTCTGCCCGAAGATGCTCATTTTGTTCTTGAAGAGCTGAACGTTTTCCTGTTAATTCTACGGGTTTTTAAGATCAAGGCCTTAATGTTAAACTACGATCTAGCCGTACTAACGTTCTCATTCATTAGAGATTTGCACCTTCAATTTTCTAATCGTGTTGTCCTTTCCTTGAAGCTGCTCTTTCATTTTTTTATTTTAAAAAATGAGTCAAATTCAAGAGCATCCTGAGATGTCTGTGATTTGTTGTTTCCAAAACGTTCTTTAAGATGTTGATACTTCAATTACAAATTTAGGTGATCCACCTCAAGGTTGGAAAAACGTTTTATCATTTCACTATAATCATCTTTTTGAATATTATATTTCAATTTAGAAATCTCAACTTCAAGTTCTGGCTTACGTGCTTGTTCTATAGTGTAAGCATCATGCATTTCAGAAAAGATAGATACAGTATTAACAGCATTCATTACACTATACAACAATTTATTCGACAAACAATCAGCAAGTAGATTCTCATTTTCAATGAGAAGGTTTATCCTCTCAATTTTAGCACATTTCTTATCCATAGCATTTTGTTCAGCCTGAGCTTCCATTTGTTTAAATATCTCTTTAATTTCTTTAACTTTTTTAATGAGAGCCATTTGGATTCCCTTAAAATGTTCTTTAACCGTTTTAAAAAATGCAGTTACTTCAGTAAGGTAACATTCCTTTGTTTATTCGAAACCCCTTTCCCCTTTTGTGAGACCACAGGGGGTAATTCTCTTTTTACAAGTTTTGTCAAATTCCGAAAAAAGTTGTATGAGTGTATAAATATTCATTTTCACTTGACTTTTTGTTGGAAGAACCCTGGGGACAAGCTTTGCTGGTGTATTAGGTGGATACACTGTCATTTCAAAAATTGGCTTCAGAACGGAAGACCAAAATATCTATTTTGCGGACAATTGTCTCTGTGGTGTAAAAGTTACAAGACAATTCTCTTTCGAGTAATCGGGGGGGTGAAATCTTAATCTTAGTCTTAACCCACAGAGGGTTTTTCATTTTCTCAAGCATTCTATTTCTAGTTATCTCAGCTAACTCAAGAGTATCCTCTGAGTCATGCACACCAGCAGGGGCATGATTGATCTTGACTATTTCATGACCATTATATAGAGCAGATTGAACTTGCATTGCACTGGTGAGATATAAGAGATTATTGTAGCCTATTGCCATCTTTTTCTTTTCATCATAAAAAGGTTTTGGCTTACATAACATGTGTACAGTTTGAAGAGACTGATCTTGTTTGAATAATTTATCTTCAACTTTTTCTTTTAATGCTTTCATATCTAAAAAATCTTCAAGGTATTTATTTTCTTTTTGTTTAAAATCCTTTTTCAAAGTTGCTACTTCTTCTTTCATTAACTTGTTATGGTCAATGGTAGAATTAAGTTGCATTTTTACAGAATGAAGTTCCTTTTTTTCAAAGATTCTTCCTTAATGTTACGGCTAGTGATAATTATTCTCAATTGTTCATCAATATTTTGTTCTCTTTCAGTTAATTTAAACCTTGCGCTTTTTACATAAATCTCAAATTGTTCCTTATATCTCGCAAGTTCAGTAATTAATGATTCATTAACTACTTTGTTCTGTTCATTCACAGAAATACATTAGGCAGACTGTTCATGCATATCATTGATTATCATCATTAAAGCATCATTTGGCATAGAAGATACATTACTTTGTACAACTTGCTCTACGTTGTTCTTCACATACTGTTCATACGGAATAATATTGCTATCACTCGTATATTCAGCATCAGAGTCAACAACGTAGTTCTGTTGTACATCGTTTTGCATCTCATGTACTTCATGATACTCACCAACATTATCTAGATAGTTATCATGATCTTGTACCTCAGATAGAATGTCTGAATCATATAATGGACCAACTTCATCATAGATTGGGTCGGCTGATGATAGATTTGCCATGAACATGGTCTGTGCAATAAGAGCCACATCAACATCAGAGTCAAAAGCATAACATTGATCAGCTTAAAAGACCTGGTCTATATTGAGTGCCAAATCTTGTACTGGTGGCTCATCCAGATCATCAACAAAAGTGCTATCTTGTCCACCTGCAGTAAACAACAACTGCATTTCATCCAAAACCACTTCATTCTCTTGAGCTTGCATCACACCAAAAAAATTTTCCCCCCCCTTTGGGGGAAAACCCCTGAAGTATCCTAAATTCTGTGGTTCCTTTGGGTGAGTGCATTGTCTTGTTATGTGCCCTATTCCATTGCAGTTATAACACTTAACAGGCTTTGCTTGACCAGGATTTGCATTGCCAACTCTATTTTGAACTCCCATATTTCCAGCTGTAACTGCTCCCCTTGCATTGTTCCCTTGAACTCTGTTCTGTCTACCCTGAACATTCTGAACCACAACTCTGTCATTTTAAATTGTGGCTTGGTTCCTTGTGGTTAATGAAGTTCTAGTTGATTTGTTTAGTTGAGGAAGGTGTGTTTTTATAGATTGCGGCGTGTAGGGCAACTGTTTTAGTTAAGTTTTCAATCAAGTCATCAGTTGGGGTAAGTCCTGAATCAAGTTGTGGGTTATCAGCAAATTGTGGTTGATAGGTAACTGGTGAGACATATCCAGATTGTGGAATAGCTAATGATTGTATAGGGTACTCCTAAAGTGAAACATTAGACACAAAGGCAAGAGGATCAATAGCATGTTGAGTGTATCTTTCCAACATCATCTTGTTCTCATTAGCATGTGCCTCGTGTTGCTTCAAGTAAGCATACAACTGATCATAGTTAGATGTTTTCAATCCTCTATTCAGTTTGATTACAGTCATGAATCTACCCTATTCAGGCAACATGTTGTTCACAAACTTTGAGTTAAGCTGCATTTTAGGCATAGTCATCTTAATGTTTCTCATGTCGTTGATGAGCTTTGTAAACCTGACATAGTATTCGTGAATGGTTTCTCCTTTGTTCTGACGGAAGTGTTCAAAGTCGTCGTATAATTGTGATTCACGTTCATCTCTTGTTAACTCGGAACCTTCCAGGAGCATCTTTACATTATCTCAAATGTCTTTGGTGTCAATGTAATGATTGATGAGTGTATAGATTTTTTTTAGTAAACCTTGAAGTAGGATATTCGTTGCACGAATGTCAGCTTTATACCTTTCCTTTTCTTCAGGTGTAAGGTCTTTAAACGACTTTATCTTGTTCGAGACCTAGAGCACCATCAACGAGTGTCTCTCTGAACTTTCCCATCTTAAACGGACCTTCATCAATCGAATGAAGTATGTTATCCCCATTTTCTTTTCCCAAACAGTACAAACAAATACGTTGTTGCCAAGACTCAAAATCAGACCTATCAAGCATTGATGGGCGGGTATCGGAACAGGCACTTTGGATATCTTCAAAAAGATTAGCCATCATAAGTGATTGTGAAATTATATGAGATGATCATTCAATATATGTGAGTGTATGCTAAAAGTGGTGAAGTTAAATTAAGTGTTTTGTTGTTTTAATTTTGTTGAGTTTAAAGTTTGAAAAATTCCAAGTGTCAAAAACAGTAGCTCAAACCGCAGGCAAAGTTACCAAACCGTTGCCTAGTCTATTGATGAGGTGTCATTTTATACACTATTTCGGGGTCATTTAACCCCATAAATCATGCAATATGCCCAGATTATGTGCTTAATCATTTGTTTTTAGGTTTTTAGCACTTGGATGACATTTGGAGGAAATACACGTGACTTGGGCTCATTTGGAGAAGAAACGGACAAGACTATGACTCTACAACAAATCTTTTAAAGAAATCATGCACACAGAGCGTGGAGACGGCATCGCGAGTTTTAAGCGATAAAGCGATGGCGTTAGAGATTTGACGACAGCGTCAGAACCGAGCCGACCTAAAGAAACCCTAGAAGACTCGGCATCAAAAGATAAAGAAGACTATTCCACTAGCGCGCGAAGTATCAGATATTGTTTTGATCATAACTCCTTCATACGAACTTGGGTTCTGAATATTCAACAGCCTACACAATCATAGCGAGAAAATCTACAACCTAGCAAAAGATGACGACACGAAGGCGTCTGGATTTTTGGTGACGGCGTTAGGATTTCTGACCTAGGGTTTTCCTATAAATATAGCCTCATAACTTCATTTTTATCAAGCCCCCAACCCTAAGTCCGATTATAGGGTTTGGGTAGGTGTTTTTCCAGCAACTTAGAAAGTTAATTCCCAATCAATAACAGCTTGTAATAGCTGATTATCACTTATATTCTTAATTCATGTCTTTCAATTCCTTTTGTGATTTATGATTCTCTTGTTTGAAGTTTGCTTGGGATAAGTATCTAGTATTTATTTGGGTATGCATGAAACTTGTCATTAGTTGATTAGATCTTGTTGTTTGTAATAGATTCAATGAGTATAATTGATTATAGTTTATAATTCTTGTTTTCTATTGCTTCTTGTTGATGGATGTGCGCGTTAGGCTCTAAAAAACTAGCCATAAGATATTAAATTGGCATAGACGTCTAGGGAAACGTGAGTGTGTAGAAAGGATACCATCGGTAACAGTCTTCATACTACCTTAACCCTAATATGGTTGATCCCTTTTAAGTGTTTTAATGCGCGTAATGTACTCTTAGGGGCCTTGTAATAGTCTTCATACTACCTTACTTGTGCGTTGCCCTAACGGAATACTACATAGACGGCGGGTTCATGTAATTCGTTCATGAAGTCGGAAATACTTACGCATCACATCTCAAGTGTGACAAATCAATAGGTAGAATTGGATAGCTAGCAAGGAGTAGTGTATCCCAGGTGAATACGCTTCATTGTATAATTGATTTCTAGTTTATTTTATTGCAATTAGAGTAGTCATTAGCTAAATCAAAACCCCTTCAAACTCGAGATTTTAATTGTTTTCATAAAATATAAAAATACAAAAGTAATCTTCCTTCAACCCTTAGACCTTAGTGAACATTAGATTCGGCCTTCATAATGTTATTCCCCTAGAGAACGATAACAACCCCGAGTCATGTCTATACTACACTACAACGATTAGGTACATTGCCTAGGGAGTTGTAAAATTTGTTGAAGTATCTACGACTACCGCATCAAATTTCTGGCGCCGTTGCCGGGGATTAGTTAGGTTTTGATCATTGTTTAACTTAGTTCTACTCGCTTGATTCCTATCAAGTGAGAATTTTAATTCCAGTACATTAGCTTTCTCGTAGTCTATCTTTTCTTTGTGTATTTGTTTCAGAATCTATTCTCGTCAACCACTATAGGAGACGCGAACCCTATCCATACTCTTGGAGATTACTTCAAACCTAGCCACAAAGGCTAAAGAAATACCATTGAGCTCCCCGTAAGGAACAATGTGGTACCTCTTCGATCAGACACCATTCGGTTGGTGCAAAACGGATGCTCATTCCACGGACTTCTGTCCGAGGATCCAAACCAACACCTCAAGGTTTCTTAAAACTTGTGGACTCACTTACCTTGACGGTGAAAATAGGGAAAGAACGCGCCTGTGTTTATTTCAATTTTCCCTTCGCGATCAAGCTAGCAATTGGCTGAACGTCCTTAACCGGAGGATCCATCACCACATGGATGGATCTACTACGCGTTTCCGTCCTTATCGAAAATTTCTTTCCAACTTAGGAAGGACGCAAAACTCGGAATGAGATCCTGATTTCAAACAACAGCAAGGAGAATCTCTCTCAGAATCATGGACTCGTTTCAAGGACCTACTCCAAAATGTCCCTCATCATGGCATCGATCTTTGGCTCTAAGTCCAAATCTTTTATGACCATGTCAATCCCGCTACAAGACGAACCATCGATCAATCGGCCAGTGGTAAGTAACATGACAAGAATGCCAAAGAATCATGGGCTTTAGTAGAGGACCTCGCCCTCTATGACAACAAAAGTTGGGATGACCCAAGAGACTTTGCTAAACCGGTCAAGGCAATCTCTTTACCTTAAGATGTCCTGAGTACATGCGACCGTTGTTTCATCGGGCTCGAAAATCAAGTCCAACGCTTGATGGAGGCTCATCTTGCTCCTAAATCACCTGTTCAAGTGAACAAAATCGCTTTTTCATGCGAGATTTGTAATGGTCCCCACGACACTCAATATTGCATGGAAAATCCCGAGCAAGCTTTTGTTGATTACGCATCCTCGCATATCGATGAAGTAGGAGGCAAGTGGTTCACTTTCAAACCTGAGCAAAATAATCTTGGTGAGACCTATAATCCGTCATGGAAAAGTCACCAAAACCTTAGGTGGGGCAACCTCAAAATTCTCAAAATAATTTTTCAAACCCACCTAATCATTTTCAACCCAACGGTTCGTTCCCGAACCGCTCCTTCAACAACAATCCTCAAATTTTTAATAATCAATCAAATCTCAAAGGATTGGTCTCTAATTTATGACATCTCAAGACGCTAGATTGTCTAAGTTTGAAGCTGATTTCAAACAACATTAAAGCGAGATGACCAATAGAATTGACACATTCTTGAAGGCCATCAATGATCGAATGACGGGAGCACTCCCAAGTGA
>BQNB010134122.1:0-15002 GCA_026074375.1 Tanacetum coccineum | reverse complement strand
ATCTAATGGAACTTCCTAAGAATCTCCAAGCGTCTTCTCATCAAATATAACCTGGAATCAAAGACAAAGACAACTATACCAAGCATAAAATGTGCGATTTACAATTATACAATTATGAAATTAGGGTTTGACTCGATAAAGCAGTAAAGATAGGATGAGAGAAATGTCAAACTCCTTGGTTTTGTAGGTTTATAAAAGAAGAGTACATATTTTAAATGTTGTACAAGTTTTATTTCCAAAAATAATTAAAAACTTTAAGTTTTCTAAACCTGGGGGTTTGACTCCGTCACAGATGTCGTGGTGACGGTGTCGCGTGTAAATCGTGAGGCCATCTCCACAGTCTGTGAAAATGGATTTTTTTTGATGAAAAATTTCCTGTACTTGATTCCATAAGTTAATTCTTGTACAAATGGCTGCATAAAACCTGAGATTTGACAATTTTACTCATATGACTCGAAACTGACGCGAATTAATCTAAACAGTTTATTTAACATGTTTAAATTTGGCTCAAAATCCGGATAAGTTCCCTTGCACTTATTGTTGCAAAATACTTTTGATTGCAAATAAGACGAAGTTACAAACAAACAAAGCATGATTACAAGATAATTCAAACATAATAAAACAAATAGTAAAGGATTAAAACACATAAGACACTCCTAATATGCGGGAAAAATAAATATTAGGTTGCCTCCCAAAAAGCGCTTTTTTTTATTTACGAGTCTTGTATCTAGACTCGAAGTCACACGTTCTTACATGACTTCTGCTTCATCTTCCATTCCAGTTGCGTATTCGGGTCCAAGCTCTAGACATTCTTTGTAAAATCGTAATATTTTGCTCATTACGTACTCTATTCCTCTCCTCTTTTCCTCCTCGTTCCTAAGGTAGACCGATTTTATGTGTTCTTTTTTTAGGTTCGACAATGAGTTGTATTGTTCTATCATATGGGGCATCTTATAGGAAACTTCATCGTTTCTGTTGGTGAACCTAACTACTCCTCCGGGTGGGTCGTGGGTCATGTTGGATATTTCAACAAAAGGCCTTCCTAGCACTACTTACGATAACCTAGGATCTAGAATGAAACTAATATCCTTGACAATTATGAAGTCTACAACATAGGTGAAGTTTCCTACGAAGACATGCATTCCTTTAATTCTTCCCATGAAGTTGCTAACTCCTCTATTCGCACTTTCCCTAAGGTCAAGTTTTCTCCTCATGATCCAATTATACATCATTCGGGTCATGATATTTTAAGGATAGTTAACGTCAATGTAAGCTTTTTTGATAGTGTTGGGCATCCCTCTGTGATGATGGAGTTCCTTAGAAATATTGAGGGGATTGGACCACACATTAGGTACTTATGGTAGGTTAGCTTATCTCTAGTTGGTAATGTGTCAAAGTACTCTACCATCGTTCCTTCTATTGTTGTCCCTTCGCCTTTAGTAGGATCCTCATTTTGGGGTTCGTCATCATCTCGTATGATCTCGATGAACATTACTTCTCCATCATCATCTTTAGAGCAGACAAATTTCGTATTGGAGGATTGGGGAACCAGTCCGAGCGATTTAAGCATTAAGTTCAGCTTTCGTACATGTTCTGTGGCGATGGAAGCTAATGGATCAGGTTGTGTGTGTGGGTTAGGGTTGGTGTTTCCTAGGTTTCCATCCTCTTCTTGTCTTTCGTTAGGTCTATTAACTTGGGATCCTTCTGGTTGCTTGGGGTGGATTGTGAATTGTCCTTACTGAAAGATGATGATTGAATTGACGAAGTGAAAACCGTTTGGAGCTGGCAAATTCTTGTTTAGTTTTTTAGGGATGCGGGAGAGAGATACTTTGGGAAGAACAACTTTAACGGGCTTTTGTTTCCATTCTTCCTAAGTTCCTCCCTTTCGTAATGACTAATTGCTGCAATGATTTTGGGGTCCATAGAGTTTCTTGCATTATCAGGGGGTAGATACGTCTTTAAGCTTTTCGAAAATAGTTTTCCGCCTAAGAAGATTAATTTTTCAATATGTAGTCAAGCTGTTGTCTGAGTTGGGTTCTTGGTGAGATAAACTCTTCTCTTGGTGAGAGTCGAAAATCAAGTAATGCTTTTTTCAAGTTTCATTTGATCAGATAGAGGAGTGGTGGACATCGGATTCCGCTTGGGGGGGCTAGTGAAGGCTTGGGTATGTACCCAGTTGAAATTTGGTTTCTCCTTCCAGTTGTTGGCGGCATCACTGAAATGTCTTGGTCCTTAGTTCGAAGTGAGCCTCTTACCTCCTGCTTTGTTAGTACGCAAGGATGCGTAGTCAACGAAAGCTTGTTTGGGATTTTCCATGCAACATTGAGTGTCGTGGGGACCATTACAAATCTCACATACATAAGAGACTTTGTTCACTTGACTGGTTTGAGTAAGAGCAAGATAAGTTTCCATCAAGCATTGGACTTGATTTTCAAGCTCGATGAGGCGGCGGTCGGATGCACTCGGGACATCTTGAGGCAAAGCGATTGCCTTGAATGGCTTAGCGAAATCCTTTGGGTCATTCCAACTTTCGTTGTCATAGAGGGTGAGGTCCTCTAATAATACCCAGGATTCTTAGGCTTTACGGTCACGAAGCTTACCAATGGCCGCTTGGTCAATGGTTCGTCTTGTGACAAGATTTACATGGTCATACAAAATTTGGACTTGAAGCCAAAGGTCGATGCCATGATGAAGGACTTTTTGTAATAAGTCCTTGAAACGAGTCCATGTTTCAGATAGAGATTCTCCATGATGTTGTTGTTGGAACATCAGGATATCATTCGTAGTTTTGCGGTCCTTCCCGATGGAAAGAATTGAGCAAGGAAACAAGTAGTAAGATCCTCCCATGTGGTGATGGATCCTCCTGAAAGACGTCCAAGCCAGTTGCTAGCTTGACCGCGAAGGGAAAACTAAAATAAACGCAGGCGCATTCTTTCCCTATTGTCACCGTCAAGGTCAAGTGAGTCTATAAGTTTTAAGAAATCCTTGAGGTGTTGGTTTGGATCCTCAGACCGAAGTCCTTGGAATGAGTATCCTTTTTGCACCGACCGGATGGTGTCGGATCGAAGAGGTACCACATTGTTCCCTATGGGGAGCTTAATGGTATTCCTGTAACCCCCGTGGCTAGGTTTGGAGTAATCTCTAAGCGTACGGATAGGATTCTCGTCTCCCATGGTGGTTGACGAGAATGGGTTACGAAACAATTAACACAAAGAAAAGATAGACTACTAGAAAGCTATTATACGGAAATTAAATTCTCACTTGAAAGGATTCAAGCGAGTAGAACTAAGCTAAACTATGATCAAAACCTAACTATTCCCCAGCAGCGGCACCAAAAACTTGATGCAAGGGTCGTAATGACTTCTTACAAGAAGCTTTACAACTCCCTAGGCGGTGTACCTAATCGTTGCAGTGTAGTATAGGCAAGACTCGGGGGTTGTTATCGTTCTCTAGGGGAATAGGTTGGGAAGGCTTGATCACGGTCTAACAGAATTCTAATAGGGGTTGAGAGGATATTATTTTTGTATTTTTATATTTATAAGAAAGCAGTAAAAATACATATGTTTAAAAAAAAAAAAGAGGAGGTTTGGTGTGGTTTTAGTATTAAACTAAATAACAACTACGCTAATGGGGATAACAATATATAAAAATTTGTATTCATTTAATCATGTAATACTTCCTGATTGCTTTTCCTAGTGTTGTTGCTTTGTCACCTGGATGATCTATGTAATAATTCCTAAGATCATGAACATAATAGATGAACCCGCCGACTATTTAATTAATAAGCATGAGACTGGAACTGCTAGGAATATGGGGACAAGTAGACTACTAATGATATACGTTAGTCGCCAAATACAGCCAAGTAGATGTGATGGGGTCAAGCAAGTCCCCTCTAGTGTAGGGCTATGTTTGGGCACATCCACGTAATCACCGAAGAGTTGCACATATGCAAATCCGAAGTGCTAGACTGGATAGTGGCAGTCTGTCACGTAATAAGGATGCTTTATGTGGATACTTTAATCGTGATAGAATTAATGTGTGTAGGTCTTAGGATGAATCCTGCATAATCAATGATTATCTCTTCGAGAAATAATCATTGCACTGAATAAACAAACCAACTTCTAATAGGATTAATGATGGCTAATACAGTTTTCTATCATAAGGCTTGATCGCTCTTTTATCTTTTATTAATTTGCTTGCGTGGGTTAAAGTGTCTTGAATTGATTATAGTCACCAAACAAACCCGTGCCAGTCTCTCAAGCTAAAAACCCCCTTTACCTGTTAGAATTAGGATTAGAACTAACATAGGATTAGCATAGGTTTGACTTAGATTGGAATTAACTTAGATTAGTAAACCAAAATATAAATAAATTGAGATATTTAACCTCGCTTCAAGTGTTCGACACCCTACTTACCATGAATCTACCACCGACCGGGTACACTGCCCGTTAAAGTGTTGTTTTTGGTTAAGTCAGCAAAATATAAATTTAAAACTTAAACTTTCATAAATAAACACCACATAACGACACATCAAGTTTTGGGCGCCGTTGTCGGAGAGTGAAAATTAATCTTGATTTTTATTTTATGTTTTGGTTTTTAACATTAGATTAGATCTAACCCTTAGGAGTAGTGTTAATTAGATTAGTGTATATTCTGTATATTTTTGTATATTTGTTAGTTTAATTGTTTGCTTGTATATTTGTGTGTTTAATTTAATTGTTTTGCTAATACACTGTTCTGGTCGATAACTCGATACGACGTATCCACTTCTATTGGATACGGCGTATCCAACTTTTTGTCCAATACAGCGTATTCACTCAACTGATTAATACGGCGTATCCACTTCTATTGGATACGGCGTATTGATCATCTGTAAAAGAATCAGAATCCTTAGTTTTCATACTTGATTTTTGTGCTAAAATTTTTTCTATCCTTCTTCAGAGCAAATCCTGCTGATATTTTTACCCTTGTTACAGGAAGTACTTATCAGAGCTAGTCGATTGAAGAAAGTTATGGCAGACAAGGGAAAAAAGTCAAGTATGGAAAGATTTGCGCCTAATGACAAGGCAGATTACTATTCCAGGATTACAAGGATTATTGTTAACGGGAAAAATGTTTATGAGCAAAAAGGAAAATTCTTGGATGATATGCACAACAATGCTTTTAGTGGAACAAACGGGAAGGACGCAGTTGAGCATATTGAATACTACCTAAAGATTATTGACCCAATCAAATTACCCAATGTAGATCATGATAAACTGAGAGTTGTTGTTTTCCCAATCTCATTGGCTGGAGGTGCACGAAGATGGTTTGATAGAACCAAAGAATCAATCACTTGTTGGGTCGACTTAACTGCTAAATTTTTTAGAAAATACTACCCGCCTTCTTGCATCGAGGGAAATAACACTCCCGTAATAAAATGGGACACAACCAATCCAAAATTCGAAGGCTGGTTGGCTACAAAGTTCGTAAACTATAAAACAATGGATATATTCACCAAAGGAGCTTTGTGGGATTACTGGAAAATGGGAGGTGATGAAATTGAGGTATCTGATGATGAATCTTCTGATCTTGAAGAATACTGGAGTGATAAGGAAGAAACCATCGAAATTTTTAAGATTGAAACTGATGTTTTTTACTACAAGACACCTCTCTGTTTGGCATTCAATGAATTTAGTTAGCTTCTCAATGTAGATCCGGACTTACTTATAAAAGATATCATGGGGTTTAAAACCTATGAAGATTACAAAGACGATTGGATCTACGAATGGAACGAGAATGTACCGTGGGTATATGACAAACCATGGCTTGATAATGGAATATGGAAGGAACCGAAACCAGTCAAACATACTTTCAAGCCTTTCAATTATAAAACTGGATGTTCGGAATGGATAACCTGTAGTTGGAGAGAGGATGGTTATTGTAATTTAGGAAATTTTATGACCATGTCAATCCCGTCACGAGACGAACCATTGACCAATCGTCCGATGGTAAGTTTCGTGACCGAAACGCCGAAGAATCCTGGGCATTATTAGAGGACCTCGCCCTCTATGACAATGAAAGTTGGAACGACCCAAGGGATTTTGCTAAGCCGGTCAAGGTGATGACATCAAATAACGTCTATTTTATATCATCATTTATCCCATGTATCCAACCCATTTTGTATAATTATTGCAAAGAATTTTTACTTAATCGTTTATATTTAAGAATTGCAGTAATTATGGAGTACTTGGTGAATATTAGCAAAAGGCGCGCATTCTGGAACTTAAATGAAGATATTTTGAAGATTTACTATTCTGACTACCAATACGTCATATCCATCAAGGAAGATATGGCGTATCCGTGCCTGCACTCACCAAAGACCACAAAGGAAAGAAGATCAATATGCCGTATCCATAAGAAGTCAATACGCCATATCAAAGATATAGTATGTGAATATTCTAGAAGATATCAAACGTGGTCCCTACTCCAAGAAAGTCCATTACGCCGTATCCAATCCTTTGGATACGCCGTATCGAACCGACTTACAGACCCTATAAATACAAAAAAACAAGTTTTATGTGTGCTAAATCATATTCTCGATACCTAAACCACAAAATTCGATTTTTAGAGGAGAAAAAGAGCAGAAGAGGTCTTGCAACGCATTCCAATCCATAGAAAACAACGTGTAATTTCTTATACTTTTGTAATCGTTCAGTTTTTTGTATCATTCGTTAACTCTGTTAGTTTACCTTGGCTAAAACAATACTCTGTAATTAATTCTGATTTGTTAGAAGGCTAATACCTTCGGTATTAGCCATTATAAGAAGATCTAATGTTTGTTTAGTTTATATCTCAATTGCTTAATTTATCGTTGCATGCTTGTTATGTTTATCAATTCAATTTGTTTTACGTGCTTTTGTATTGCGACCGATCATTTAACTGGATCTAGTGATACGAACCAAGTAATCTAGATGTCGGGATAGCTCGTCCATATAGTGATTTTATACATCTAAATCATAGATCTCAAACATTGTCCTTTTTAAAATCGTGCTAAGGATCCGCTTCTGGCTTAGAACTAGTTAACGAAACCTGCCTTTGGTTTATATGAACATGTTGACTGGTAGGTAATCTAGATAATTCAACAAGTTAATGTTCTGATTCATGATAGTTTAGACAAGTGGACTACTCCGAGTATAAGAATTGCCTTGAATCAGTAAGTGGTAAAGTCTCTATGAGCTAGGGTTTACCAAGATCACCATTGCTTTAATCCCTAAGATAGATTATAATAAGGTAATAAGGATGCTTTATGAGGATACTTTAATTGTGACAGAAATAATGTGCCTAGGCCTTAGGATGAAGTACCGCGTAAGTCTAAGAATGATATGCCTCTTCGAGATACGTAATCATTGCACTGAATAAACAAACAACCTTCTAATCGGATTAATGATGGCTAATACAGTTTTGTATCATAAGGCTCGACCGCTCTTTTATCTTCTGTTAATTTGCTTGCGTAGGTTAAAGTGTCTTGAATTGAGTATAATCCCACCCAAACAAACCCTGCCAGTCCTCTCAGGCTGAAAACCCCCCTTTAACCCTGTTAGAATTAGATAAAACTAACATAGGATTATCATAGGTTTGTCTTGGATTAGAATTAACTTTAATAGTAAAACCAAATATAATAAATTAAGCGTTAACCTCGCTTGTCCAGTTTGACACCCTACTTACCACGTATCTAACACCGGCCGGGTACACTGCCCGTTAAAGTGTTGTTTTTGGTTAAGTCAGCAAAACATAAATTTAAAACTTAAACTATCTTAAATAAACACCATACAATGACACATCACAAGGCAATCGCTTTGCCTCAATATGTCCTAAGTATATCCGACCACCGTCTAATCGAGCTAGAAAATCAAGTCCAACGCTTGATGGAAGCTCATCTTGCTCCGACACAACCGACTCAAGTGAACAATGTCACTACCTCATATGAGATATGCAGTGTTCCTCACGACACTCAGTATTGCATGGAAGATCCCGAACAAGCCTTTGTTGAATACGCGTCCTCGCATAACAACAATGTGGGAAACAGGAAATTCATTACTAACCAAGGACCAAGAAATTTCAGTGAAGCACCACGCCAGGAATATAAAACAAACTTTATGACTGGGTAACGAACATCAAGCCCATCTCACAGCCCACCAACGACTCGATCTCTACCCATTCATCTAATTAGCAAACGAAGCTAAAAAGGCATTAGATGATTTCGACTGTCACCAAGAGAAGAGATTATCTCACCTAAGAACCCAACTCGAACAACAGCAAGACGACATGATTGGAAAGATTAATCTTCTGTGGACAACTATTTCTGAAAAGCTTAATGACGCACCTATCCCCGAATCTACAGGAAACTCTATGGCTTCTAAAAATACTGCTTCAATCAGCCATATCCTAGAGGGAAAATCCATAAGAAAGGGAATCAAAAGCCATCGAAGCTATTCTCCTTAAAGTACCTCTCCCCCGCATCTATAATTGAACTAAACAAGAACCCATCAGCCCCAAAACGCGTTCATTTTGTCAATTCAATCATCATCCTCAGTGAGGAAAGTGAAGCTGAAAAAGGAGAAACCATGACAAACATCACACCCGAACACGACCACAACATAACGAAAGAAGCAAAGAATGAAGTAAAAGAAGTGATGGAGAAGATGAAAGTGAAGTAGAAACTGATTAGGAAGTTAAAGAAATACTCAAAGATGAGGAAGAGGAGGAATAGAATGAAGATGGTAAATATTTTAACTCATTCCCAACTATGGAGGAATTAATACATCATGAATGGCTTTTAAAAGAATCCTCGACCCCCGTGGGTAAAAGCGAGAATAAGAGCCGGAAGCCTGAACAACATCAAAATTTCCTGCATGATCGGACACTTCTTCAAGAGACATGCTTACATAGACCTAGAATCACCAATTAATGTCATGTCTAGGCGTCAATATAATCAGATCATGACCTATAGGCTTGAATTAATGCAGAAACCGTCAAACCTCAATATTATTAGCAACTTTGTAGGACGAGTAAGAAGTTTAAAAATTTTCATTGGAAGCTTCGCCTACGAATGCGACTTTATGATATTGGAAGATACCACTAGCATTATGATCGCAACCCATGCGAAATGGCTTTATGTAAAAAGGCCCATCAATAGATGAAATCGACCTTATCTACAATAAAGAAGAAGGATCGGTCACGTTTAAACAGGATAATGAGAAAATCAAATTTAAAATGCCTCGCATCATGGAGATATATAAGCAAACACGACTTATGGGCTTGAACACCGATTCCATACCCCCGTCCGCCCATGAAGAAAACTTTGGCCATGAAAAGACACACTACTATTAAAGCTTACTCATTGGAGATGAATACATGCAAGACGGAGGTGATAGGAGAGGAATTAGGCATTTGATGAGGTTAGAAAAAGAGATGATGGGAGATAAAGATGAAGTTATATAAGGACGTGGGAATTCGAGTCTAGCTACAAGACTTGTAAATAAAGAAAAGCGCTTTTTGGGAGGCAACCCAATATTTACTTTTCCCGCGATAAGGAGTGTCTTGTGTGTTCTAACTCTTATTGTTTGTTTTATTATGTTTTGACATTAATTTGTAAACAGCTTTGTTTGTTGTAACTTGTCTTATTAAGCAATCAAAGTATTTTGCAACAAATAATGTAAGGGGAAATATCCATTTTTAGACCAAATTCCAAACATTTAAAATTAAATTGTTTTATTAATTCGCGACAATTCGATCAATATGGATTGAATTGTTAAATCTCAAGTTGTTATGCATTATTTTGCAGAAAAATAACTTATAAGAATGAGTGTAGGAAATTTTTCATCAAAGACGAAAAATGAGTTTTCACAGAGTATGGAGACGGCGTCACGAGTTACACGCGACGCCGTCACTATGACACTTATGACGGGGTCAGGATATTCCTGACGGCATCAAATTGCCCAGTTACAGGAAAACACAAAAAAATTTAGTAATTTTTAAAAATAAACTAGTACCACACTTAAGAAAGTTGTAATTCATTTATAAACTTCAAACCATGAGTTTAACAATTCCTCTCATCAATCTTTACTGCTTTAATAGTCAACCCTAATTTCACACTGTATATTATTATATCGCACATTTTATGCTTGGTGTAGTTGTCTTTGTCTTTGATTACAGGTTATATTTGATGAGAAAAAGCTTGGAAGATCTTAGGATATTTTCATTTGATGATTCTTGGAGGACGGTTTAACCAGTTATCGCATATTTCTTCTCCATTATTGAGCAAACTAGGTGAGTACTAGTTTTTTTTTACTGTTTTATTTACCCTTATATTCGTTCTACGGATACTCTATAGAACAATGAGGACAAGCGTTCACTTAAGTGTAATGGGAGAAAATAACCTTAGAAACTATTCTTTCATTTGTCATTTTCTTTGTCTTTAAAATGATGGGTAATATATCGTAACATAGCATAGAAAGGTAATTTTGACCAAAATTTAAAAAACATTATGACACATACCGACGAAAACTGAGTATTAATAGCGTCAAATGAATGAAAGTATAATGACTAGCACAAAAACCCCAGAATTCCACTCAAAAA
Source organism: Tanacetum coccineum (assembly GCA_026074375.1). Classification (NCBI taxonomy): domain Eukaryota; kingdom Viridiplantae; phylum Streptophyta; class Magnoliopsida; order Asterales; family Asteraceae; genus Tanacetum; species Tanacetum coccineum. The sequence continues at coordinate 4,382 of BQNB010134122.1, read as the reverse complement.
TGTTGAGGTCGCCTTTAGATCAAAGGCATTCGGTATCTATTTATTGATACCCACGATAGTTTTACTTTAGCTTTCTCGAGTAAAGGAGTGAGCAATCATGTGTATCTATTTTGTCGTTACGGATGTGTACATGCGGTTTTGTCGCCTTTTCTGGAGCATTGAGATCGGTTTAAATTATATGAGTGTACCGATAGTATATTAAATTCTAGAACTTATTTTTGTGATGCATTCCGAGACCCCATAGTAAGTATTAGGATTTGCTTGATAAGAGCACTAGGAATTAACCTAATGTTATAACCAGGTAATTGTTATTATGGTCCACATCAACTATATAACTATACCACACCTTTCCCATGCACTCCTTTTAGGCAGGATATCCCTAGTACAACCCGCCAGAGCCTATCCTTTTTTACGGTTCTCGTAATTTCTTGTGATTCCAGATTCTAATGAAAGATCATTGTCACCCTTAACCAATCGTTATACCCAAATCGCCTTAGCCTACCTTTTATGTACTCACTTTTAGTACAATTATTAGTTTAACCCAAGGTTAATTATTTGGAAGTACACGTTTGCTAAGTCCTTATCCTTTAAATACAATAATGGGAGGATTATGATATCATGGTATATTTTTATTCTTTGAAGAATGGGGGGAATAAAGTTTAAGTCAATACCCCCATATGTTTGTTAGATGATCACCATTTTTATTTTGATCCACCTCAATCGGGTCCTTAGTGTAAGATTTTTATGTATATATCGAGTAATGTAAATGCTCAAGTGTAGGGTTACGTTATATAAACCCCAAGTAATGATGTATTATGTTATTCAAAAAAAAGAAGAAAACAAAAAAAGAAAAAGATAGAGATTGATGTTAGATTGTGTAAGTTTGTCTAACTTCGACCGAGTCTTGGTTTCTTTTCTTTAGCATCCAAACAGCGTGTATTCGTATAAATAATTAGCTAACCCTTCCACTCTAAATTCACCCAAATCCACCCAAATGTATCCCATCCGTTTCTGTTTCCATTATATGTTATCTTACACCTACAGCCCACAACCCTTTAAAAAGACCTCTTAGATAGTAATGAATAATGCTTGCGCCTAGCGGTGTAGGATTTGATACATTTTTCCAAGCCTATGATAATTTATATGCTATGATAGGTAATGAGTGTTGATTTTCTGTTTTCCCATTATTTTATAATTTATTATACACCCAAGAGAAAGAGAGAATCTGAAACACTTATGTGAGGTGCTAGTATATACTTTCTATGCTTTTAATTACGAGGTCTAGAAGGTTGTGTTGTAAAATACTTTAAAGAGTAGGTTAAATGACCATTATATTGCTATTGTCAGGTAGAACAAAGCTATGTTGCATGTGGACAAGCAAATCCCAAGTGTAGAGGATTTGATGAGGTGTTAATTTATACACTTTTTGTGATCATTTTAACCTCTAAATTATTGCATTTATAGGCCCAAAATAGTACTTAATCGTCTTATCATGTATTTAGCATATTGGAAGGCATTTTGGAGGAAAATACACGGACTATGGCTCATTGGAGAAGAAACAGACAAGATTACGAACCAACACTAAGACTCTTCAATATTTAAAGTCTCAGAGCCTTGGAGAAGAAACAGACAAGACTACGGACCTATACCAACACCTCTCAAGATTATGTTCTCAGCGGCTGGAGACGGCATCACAAGATACATATGACGCCGTCACACTTCATCACACGACGGTGTCACAACATCTCACGACGGCGTCAACTTGCACGACCCAACCCAAGATCTAGAATATTCTCTTTCATGACGGTGTCACGATTAAAACGCGACACCGTCGCAGTGATTTTTCTATATATACAAACCCGAAATTATGGTTTTAGGTATGTAACTTTAGAGTAAAAAAGGGAGACAAACCCTTGTTCATTTGGCAGCTTATTAGAACTATTTTAGGGCTTCAAAACCCTATTATAACTCCTTTAATTCATGTTTTAATAAACTAAGATTATCTTAATCATTCAATATGTTTTGTTGTTTGATTATTTATTGTTCTTGCTTTATCTTTAACATGCTTGGGTAAACTCCTTATTGTGTTCATTTATGATTGTATGAAACCTAGAATGTAGATCTTAGTGGTGTTGCTTCTTGTGATGAATATGCATGTTAGGCTTTAGAAAACCAGCTTTTGTCTGTATCGTTGTTGATATGTCTAGGGAAACATGATTGTGTAGAAAGGATACCATCGGGTAACAGTCTTCATACTACCTAGCCCCTTATATGGTTGATCCACTTTTAATATATTTCAAATGCATTTAATGTACTCTTAGGGGCCTTGTAATAGTCTTCATACCACCTTACTTGTGCATTGCCCTAACAGAATATTAAATAGACGACACGTTCGTGTAATCTGTTCTTGACTTAGGAAATAATTACATAGATAATCACAAGTGTGACAAAGCAACAACACTAGGAGAAGCAATCTAGGGAGTAATACATGATTAAATGAATAAAATCTTTTCTATTATATTGTTATCACCATTAACGTAGTTTATTATTTAGTTTAATAGCTAAAACCAAACCAACCTCTCAAACATATGATTTACCTGCTTTCTATAAAATATAAAAACACAAAAATAATCTTCTCTTAAACACTAGAATTTTGTTAGACCATGATCAAGCCTTCCCAACCTATTTCCCTAGAGAACGATAACAACCCTCGAGTCTTGCCTATACTACTACTACAACGGTTAGGTACTCTACCTAGGGAGTTGTAAAACTTCTTGTAGAAGTCCCTTATGACAACTGTATCAGTGGCAAAAGGTTAGCCCGTACTGGTGATAAAGCTCCCGATGGATGAGCTGGAGTAGGCACTGATGTAGCAGAGGACCTGCATCTCTTTCGAGATGGTCTTGCTAATGTAGAAGATGAAGGAGTAACGTAATCTGAACATTTCGGCCTTCTACGAGGCAGCGGCCCTGAAGGAGTATGAACAGTTTCAGACAAAGATGAAAAATCTGATGAGTGTGATGATGGATCAGATGATGACGTCTTATAAGAATGAGTCAATGCAGAAGCTCTCAATAGACGAAGGGCCACACTATAGGCTGGTGTCATCACATGTCTATACCCTCTAACACTCTTCCTTACGGTTATTCGAGTACGACGATGGACAACCTGAGGTACTGGTGAAACCTTAATGACAGGACCAGTAGAATCACGGATGGGTGATGTGACCACAATAGGTGGTGCAATAGTGGTCTCAACAGGTGCAGATGATGATGATGATGAATGTGCCACTACCTTGCTCCTCCATCAAGCAATGACAGCCCTAAATGAATCAAGTGGTAAAGGTCTCTCTGATGCAACCCTCTTAGAAGCATCCATAGGTGGCTTAGACTCAGAGTTCGTCTCAGACTGATCAAAAAATAAAAATGGAAAAATAGCAGGTGCAACTATGGAAGAAGATAAGTCTCTAAAGTAGAGTGAATAACTAGGTCAAGTAGAGTGAATAACTAGGTCAAGTACTCCGACAGGCGAAGCGAGAACAGCCGCCTCTGCCTCTAAAGCAGCAAGTACAATAGTAGGAATGTCATCAGGTATGACTGCAGGAAGCGTGCCAAACAGAATAACCTGAGAAGTGGACGATCCCACACTCTCCTCAGAATATTTAGAAGAAATCAAAATAACGGATAAAGGCATGACGCTGCACAAGCCAAAGTCTATATAAGTTACTGATAACGCTCAAATCGAATATGTTTTAGGGAGCATTATTTGTGCTTTTATATGAAATATTTGGCTAAACAAAGAACTTTTGTTGCTAATATTGTGCAAAGTGAAGTTTACATGTTTGTAGTTAGCAAATATGGAAGAAGATAAGAAAAAGAGAAGAAAAAGTAAAGAAAATGACATTTAAAGATTTCCCGACAAGTTACACTTGGATAAGAGGTTTGGAGGCCCATTATAGCCATAATACAAGTATCTAATCCATCTATAAGTTGTATGGGCCAACCCAAACCAAAAGGAAGCAAAAAGGAAGAAAATTGGCCAAGAAAATAACACATTACATTTTGGTGCGAAGTCCTAGCCGCCCAAGCTGGAAGCGAGCCGCCCAGGCTGGCAACAGCAGTTTAGCCGCCCGGCTAGAATCCTAGCCACTCGGCTGGCCATTTTTGGCAGTTAAAAAGTTCATAATAATGGAAGAATTAATGTGCCATAACCCTCCAAGGCTGATCATTTTCCTCCATAATTACTGGAAGCTCGTTTTCTTGCTCTAGAATCATGCACCTAGCTTATATAATCATATTAGGGGGCTGGTATGTGCTTAATTACACATACCATTTTCCATTTAAAACGAACTTAAAAGAATAAAAACATACCAAAAATACATT
>BQNB010134121.1:0-18359 GCA_026074375.1 Tanacetum coccineum | reverse complement strand
GAGACTACAACTGATATTTTATTGGCTTTAAAAAGGTATAATATTGGGCCTAATCAAGATAATTGAAATTTTATGATGAAGAAATCAAGTAAAATAATATAATTATCTTGAAACACCAATATAAGAAACCTTATAGTGAAGAAAGCGGAGAGAATATCTCAACGGTTATATATATTAATGTAACAAACTTTCAGTCAAACAGTACCAACGACTATATTGTCACGGGGAAAAATTAGTCTAACAGTGGAAACTAAGCCTAACAGTAGAAACGAGTTGGTCAAACAGTGGGAAATATTCCTAAGGATATTAACTTATCTTCAATAATCAAAAGTAAGCCTACCCTATCCATACACACACACTTGCATAAGCAAGATAGACATGCATGAATTCATGAGTCCTTTGCTCGCTATCTGACCCATGAAGAAAATTAATACACATATTCACCATTGTATCCCTGTTTAACCCATAATAAAAGTTCCCTGAGGCACCACCCTACCACATCCATACTAGGTCAAATGTCTTGGCAGTATAAGTCCCTTCTCTAATAATTACACACCCAAATGTCTCAGTACTCATCATACATACTAAAAACGCTTAGCTAGACATGAAGGTAGCTCTTGAGAACCAAATTTGTGTATAACCCATGAATAAAGACTCATACTACAGTGCCTCAAAAGTTTAAGGACTCAAGGAAGTAATTCAACTAGCCTTTATTGTCACAAAAAACCTCCATTCACCAGTGGGGACAGTCTAAGACTGGCCATGAGTATTCTATGAATACCCTAATCCTAGAGGTTCCTTAACCCCAACCCAAGATATATTGACTTACAGAGTTAAAACATATGATGTGTGATTTCAGCCTTGACAACATCATATAGACCTCTTCATGACATGCTCATCCTGCAATTGTTAGTCCAAAACCAAGAAAAACACTAACAGTGGAAAGTTACCCCAACAGTGGGAACATTTACACTAGTAGTGGAAACTTAACAGTGGGAAAAATGACTAACAGTTGCATTTTACTCTAGCAGTACTAACACTTATTGATCTAATAACAGTACAAATCCTATACTAATCTTTACAAAAATCAAGAGACAGACATTTTAGGGGTCGAGCATCCCAATACTTACAACTAAGTACTGGAACCTCCCCACATCAAAAGCTTTTGTTAAAAGATCTGCTACATTATCATCAATATTATCCTGTGGAATGCCTTGCATAATAAAAGAAAAAGAGTTAATTCTTTTTAGGGACCCAAGCCATCACTGACTTGGGCCTGCCTTGTGTATCAATGTATTTGTATTTCTTAAAGATCACTGATACACCATTGAGATTTGAGCCTTGATCAAGTTGATTTTACTTAGGTTTCCAAATCCAACAAGCTGAGGCCTTAATACCTTTACCCTTGTTTCCCTTAACAGCAGCAACTGTTGGCTTAGCAGTGGGAACTTTTGAGCCAACAGTGGGAAATTTTGTTCTAGCAGTTAGAACTCAAACTTTATTTTTAACTGTTGTTTTCTTACAAAGGGGCTTTTAACATGTGAATGTGCCGTTTTAACAAAAGATGTCAATTTTGGATGAGCACTATCTAATGTTGGTGTAGATGGGTATTTCATGTTGTCATGATTATGGTCTACCCTTGTTCAGGTTTTCCCCTCATTCACCTATGTGTTTTGTTTGCAATCAAACTTCAAATGTTCAAAGCTACCACAATTATAACATGCTTTATTTTGCATCTCAAAGTCTTTTCCTAGTTGTTGGGATGTCTGATTTTTCCAATTTCTTTGGTTTCCCCTAACTCTAGGACTTTGTGAGGTGTTCCTGTACATTTCTGCATACTTCACAGTTGGTTTCCTAGACTTTTTAGTATTATTAACTTTAGAGACACTAGGACAACCAGTTTCTTTTACAAACCTAATCATAGGTTTTGATACAACATTACCAACTGATCCTCCTTGTTCAGAGAAAGAGGCACTATTACTTTTCCATATTGCCTTCTGCTCATCACTTACATCTTTTGACACATCTATACTAGGTGTAGGCCTACTATAATCAGTAACAGTGTCATCAACAAATTCAGGCAAACCTGTCCAAGACAGATCATTCTTAGGAGGTGAATAGACTTGTGCAGGAGGAGGTGGCACAACAGTATACTCATTAAGCCCCAGACCCGTCTTATCCTTAACAGATCTTTGAGTCCCTAAGAGACTGTCTAGATCTTTTGAAGCATTACTAAATCCTGCTAATTTATGATCTATGCTTTCTTTTTCCTTCTTCAACTCCTCAAGTTCATTTTTGAGACTCCAGTGGTAGATTTTCTATCTTGATTAGCACCACCATAATCACTATCTGAATAAGAGACTCTTTAGGATACCAAAGTCCCAACTTAGGGTGACCTTTTAGGTACCTAAAAATTCTCTTAACAACATGGAGATGACACTCTTTAGGTATCACTTGGTGTCTAGCACATGCGCAGACAACAAACATGATATTTGGTCTTGATGCAGTGAGACACATTAATGATCCAATCATGGATCTATACAAATGAAGTTTCACATCTTTACCAGTTCCATCTTTTCCTTAAGGATTCTCCCTATCCATGGGAGTATTTACTGACCTTATATCTGTGTATCCAAACTTTTTGAGAATATCAACAACATACTTGTCTTGTGAGAGGAAGATGCCATCTTTCTTTTGTAACACTTGCAGGCCTAGAAAAAAATTGAGTTCACCCATAGCACTCATTTTGAATTTGTCATGCATTAGAGCCTCAAATTCTCTGCACAACTTTGGATTTGATGATCCAAATATAATGTCATCTACATACACTTGTACAAGCAAAAACTCTCCTTTGTGCTTTCTGATAAACAATGTCTGATCTATGGTACCTCTTTGAAAGCCATTATCCAACAAATACTTGGACAAAGTACCATACCAAGCTCTAGGTGCTTGGTGAAGTCCATACATAGCCTTCACTACCTTGTAAACTTTGTCTGGGAACTGTGAATCTTGAAATCCAGGAGGCTGCATCACATATACCTCCTCATCAATAGTCCCATATAGAAAAGCACTTTTAACATCCATCTGGTATACTGTAAAGCCCATATAGGAAGCATAGGCTAAGAATAATCTAATAGCCTCAATCCTTGCAACTGGTGCAAAGACTTCTTCATAGTCAATTCCCTCTTCCTGAGTATGTCCTTGAGCCACCAGTCTGGCCTTGTTTCTAATGACTATACCCCTTTCATCTCTCTTGTTTTTGAGGACCTATTTTGTTCCAATAGGTCTCACCCCATTGGGACAGTCAACCAAAACCCAAACATTTTGAATCTTAAACTGTAGAAGCTCTTCTTGCATGGCTTCTACCCAGCTTGGATCTTTGAGGGCATCAAAGATCTTCTTGGGTTCTTCTTGAGATAAGAAACATGAAAATAGACAATACTGTAGGAGTTCAGGATTAGTCTTTTGATGAATTGTGGCTATGAAGCTTTGTTCTTCCATATTCTTGGTCTTTTGTCTGGTTTGGACAGGAGTATCAACAGGACCAATTATCTGACTCTTTGGATGAACTTTATGAATTCTGAGAGTGGGAGTTGGACTAATCTGGATATCAGTCTCCATGTTGCTTAAGTCAGCTTCCACTTTATCCGAACTATCTATATTAGTTGTATCTCCAAAGAAATCTTCCAACCTGTGTTCAAAGGACATAGCATTGCCCAAAGATGGTGCTTCTGGATAGTTTGAACCCCCCCTTGAAATGATTCTTGGGCCACTTGAGCTTACAGGGGGAACATGTGAACTAACAGTAGGAACTTTAGTTTCCACTGTTGAGGATAGAACAAGCTCCACTTGATTAATTGTGGGAACTTTTGTAATAGCAGTGGGATTGGTGTTTCCACTGCTTTCAGATACATCAGTATTGCTGATAATCCTATCTTGCTCCTTTTGAGAATCATCTTTTTCTGAAAATGCATCACTGTTCCTTGTAAAATAATTAGAGGTTGCCATTTGATCCTCATGGAACCAATTTGGAAGAGCAATGAATCTTAAAGAGGACACATTTTCTTTCATAGCTTGATTAGCATCTTCTTTTGTACCTGAAAAGTTAGTAGAAGGTGTTCCTGCAACAACAACTGGCACATAGTTCATTGATTTGGTTAAAGTATCAATATCAAATAACCAATTAGGACCAGTTCCTTTCTCAATGGGTTGATTATCTAGGAAGTCCACATGCAGGTTCTCATCTACTTTCTTGGTTCTTTTGTTAAATACCCTAAATGCTTTACTACTTAGGGAGTATCCTACAAACTAACCCTCATCTCCTTTAGCATCAAACTTACCTAAGTGGTCCAAGGTATTAAGGATCATGATATTACACCCGAATGGTCTTAAGAATCCTATAGCAGAGGATCTTTCATTAAAGAGTTCATAGGGGGTCTTATTATGAGGCTTAATCACTAAAACCCTATTTTGGACATAGCAAGTAGTGTTAATTGCTTCAGCCCAAAAGGTAACAGGAAGTTTGGCATCAGCTAACATGGTCCTTGCTGCTTTAATGAGAGTCCTATTTCTTCTTTCAGCTACACCATTCTGCTAAGGGGTTCTTGCATTACTAAACTCTCTCTTAATGCCTTTCCTAGAACAGAATTCATCCATTTCTTTATTCCTAAACTCACCCCCATTATCACATCTGATTATTTTTACTTTAAGATCCTTTAGATTTTCTATCTCAGTTATAAAATTTCTAAGGATCCTAAATGTTTCATCCTTGGATTTTAGAAAGAAAGTCCAAGTAAACCTAGAAAAATCATCAGTCACAACTAAGCAATACCATTTATGATTGAAGGCTATTGACAGAAGTAGGTCCAAACAATTTCATATGCAAAGTGTGAAGGGGCATAGAAACATAATTCACTAACTATTGGACCTTACACGAAGCTTATGCTGCTATTCTTCCAGACAAGACAACACAAGTATGGTAATTTTCAAAACTTTTGGAAGTGCATACCTTTAACCAGATAATTCCTAACCAGTTTATTCAATGGTTTAAAGTTCAGTAGGCCTAATCTTCTATGCCATAACCTACTTTTCCATCTTCATAGGCCTTTGGCAATGCATACAAGTAATCTTATTGAGGGACAATATTTTTCAAGTCAATGGAATACATATTCTGCTGTCTAGGAGTCCTAAGCAACACATGAGTATCATCAACTAACTTAAAATCCTTCCCCAACACAGGCACTCCAGAAATCATGAACAGAATACAATTTGTTATCATAAATTTGAGATACACTAAACAGATTATATTTCATTTCTTTTACAAAATAAATATTCTCAAACTCAAGTTTACCGGTCTTAATTATACCTTTACCAGTAATCATTCCTCCTCCATGTCCAAATGACACATATCCTCCATTATAAGGCTCATACTTAAACAGATAGGATATGTTACCAGTCATGTGCCTAGAGCAACCACTGTCCCAATATCCTTTATCATCAATATTATCATGTGGAATACCTTGCACAATAAGAGAAAGAGTGTTAATTCTCTTTTAGGGACCCAAGCCATCACTGACTTGGGCCTGCCTTGTGTATCAATGTATTTGTATTTCCTTGAAGATCACGACACACCATTGAATTGGAACTGATTAAGTTTAGATTTTGCTTAGTTTTCCAAATCCAATAAGTCTGAGGCCTTAAGCAGTCTTTTCCCAGTATCCTCCTATCAGCAGCAACTGTTGGCTAGCATTGGTAACTTTTAGGCCACAGTGGGAAATTTTATTCTAACATTGGAACCCAAACTTTATTTTTAACTGCTGTTTTTCTTACAAATGTCTTTTACATGTGAATGAGCTGTATTTATTTTTTTCCCCAACCCCAAGACATGTCATGTTTGAATGAGCATAATTCAATGTTGGTTTAGATGGGTATTTCATGTTGTCATGGTCATGGTTTACCCTTGACCAGGTTTTCCCCTTATCCACCCATATATTTTGTTTGCAGTCAAACTTCAAATGTTCAAAGCTACCACAATTGTAACATGCTTTATTTTGCATCACAAGTCTTTTCCTAGTTGTTGGGATTTTTGATTGTTCCAATTCCTTTGGTTCCCTCTAGGATAGTTTTATTTTGTTTAGATGATGCTTTTCTTTTCGACATTCCTGGTAGACTGATTCCCATCTTTACTTGTTCAATGCTATTCTATCAGTTTTTATAGGTGTGGATTCAATTTCACTTTCATTATCAGAATCCCAATCCTCAATGATTGGAGGACTAAAATTTTTAGACCTAACTTTAAGACTTTGTGAGGTGTTCCTGTACATCTTTGCATACTTCACAGTTGGTTTCCTAGGATTTTTAGTATTATTGTCTTTAGAGACACTAGGACAACCAGTTTCTTTTACAAACCTAATCATAAGTTTTGATACAACATTATCAAATGATCCTCCTTGTTCAAGGGAAGAGGCACTAACATCTTTTGACACATCTACACTTGGTGTAGGCCTACTATAATCAGTAACAGTGTCATCAACAAACTCAAGTAAACCCATCCAAGACAAATCTTTCTTAGGAGGTGAATAGACTTGTACATGAGGAGGTGGCACAACACTATACTCATTAAATCCCAGACCCTTCTTATCATTATCTAGTCTTTGATTCCCCAAGAGACTGTCTAGATTTTTTGAAGCATTTTTAAAATTTTCTATTTTAAATCCTAATGCTTTCATTTTCCTTCTTTAATCTCATCTAGTTCATTCCTAGATTGTTTAATTTTATTATCTCTAAGCTCTAAACTCTCTCACGGACTACTAATTACTTTCACAGAATTTAATCTATAGTTTTTAAATTCAAACAAGTCTAGCACAACTTTTTGATAAACCTAATGTAGTTATACAAGTTAGTCTCACAATCACTAAGTTCTTCATTTAACTTGATAATTTTATTGTTGAGGTTTTCTGTGTTTTTCCTACATGATTTAGAACAAAAGGAATCATCATATACCTCATTATCTGAACTTGAGCTAGATTTGGCCATAAGAGCATATTCTGTTGAACATCCTGCTTCTCAGCACAAGAGCAGGATTCATCTCCTCAGCCATATAAAGCTCCATCTATCGAATGCCATCTATAGGCTAACATAGACTAGGAGGCATGTTCTTCCACCCTAGGATCCTTCTTGTAGATTTCTTTCTTTCCTCTGTCTTGACTCCTTGGTGATCTGCACTCTCTAGCAAAATGGCCCATCTTATAGCAATTAAAGCATTCCACCTTTGATTTGTCAAAACCAGCTACATCAAATCCTTGAATGGTAATACTTTTAACCAAGCCTTCTTCCAAGCCTTATCACCACATCTTAGTAGAGCCAAGTTCCACTTTATGTCCATCTCTTCAATATCATCATCATCAATCTGAGTGATGTCCTCATATTTAATTTGAGAACCATTTGGCTGAGTAGCTATGAATGCACAAACAATATCATAGCTAAGATTGGCAGCGGCAACATCAGTGCTGGCAGTGGAAACTTAAACACTAGCAGGTTGAACACTAGTAGTGGAAACTCCTTGAACAGTGGGAACTTCACTTTTTCCACTGTTGGTATTTGATGAAGAAATGAAAGCCATATTTTGAGAGTTTGCCCCTGCATTCTTTTGAACCTCAGGTTCATAGACTTTAAGATGATTATACACATCATCCAAACTCATTGTGTCTAATCACCTTATATTCCTGTTTTCTCCAAACTATGGTAATACTAGACAATGTTGTGGCAAGACTTGACAAAAACTTTTGGTTTAAGTCATCTTGTTCAATTAGGACGTCCATGAACTCAAGATGACTTATAATAGCCTGTAACCTATTAAATTTTTGTTCAAGTGTCTCTGATCCTTCAGCCTTAAAGTTACCATATTGCTACTTCAGCTGATTCTTCTTTGTCTTTTTGGTGGCTTCATTTCCACCAAAGGTTTTCAAAATGGCTTCCCATAATTATTTGGCAGTTTCATATTTGTTGAATCTCAACTAATGTTCATCAGGGAGAGCCAATAATAGAGTAGTTCTTGCCTTGACATCATTTCTCCGTTTCTGCATGTCTTTCGCAGTTATAGCCACAGTTCTTCCCTTCTTCTTTGTTGACCCAGAACCTTTACCTGTTAAACTTTTATCTTTGGCAGTCTCTTCTGGAGGAACTTTATAGGAGTCACCAAACTCTATGACTCCCATAGAGCATAGTGTTCATGTTGTAGGTACTGCTGGATTCTGAACTTCCATTGTTCAAACTTTCTAGTGTCAAGAATTGGAAGTTTTGTGGAAGTAGGAGTTGAGTGATTATAGGGATCCATTTCAGTTTGTGATTTGGTGATGAGATTAGTGTGTTATGCTTCTTTGATCAAAGTTCCTCAACAAGCTCTGATACCACTTGTTGAGTCCCAAAACTCGGATCTAATGCCTTAGCTTGTAAGGTTATTGTCACCTTGGATAAATCCAAACTAACAATGAGTGAAACTTTGTTAAGATGTTTCACCAAAGGTTATGCGGAATCTAACCTTTAGTGATTAAGAAGAATAACAATGAAATGAATGGAACAGTGAAATGAATAGAACAGTGAGTTACACAAAAACTTTAATATTATTGATGTAATAATATGAGTACTCAACCAGTACTAGGGTTTACACAACCTTAAAGCTATTAAAGAATGTATATTGAAGATGTATATCTTAACACTAACCTAAGGACTCCTTTTATAGCACAAGGAGCCTTGTACAAGATAAGTTCTAACCATATCTTCTAAAAACAAGAGATATACACATAATATATTCTAAATATAACAATAACCGCGTATTTGACTTTGTGTAATCCTTATCCTTAAAACAACAGTGGAAAACCTTTAGCAGTGGAAACCTTTATCTAGCAGTGGGAATACATAACACTAGCAGAGGGAAAATACTCTAGCAGTGGGAATGAACATAACTAGCCGTGGGAATACCTTGGAGCATTTTATTCCCAACAAAGATCACCCTAATTCTGTTGAAATCGGCTTGTTATGTTCTGAGCGAACGCAACATCAGGGCGAGTACATCTCACAGCATATATAATAGAACTCACAGCTGAGGCATATGGAACATTTTGCATACGCTTTAACTCAGCAGGTGTTGAGGCACCTTGTGATTTACTCAATCTAAACTTTTCTTACATGGGGATACTTCCACGTTTGGAATTCTCCATGTGATATCGCTTTAAGATTTTTTTCGATATAAGCACTTTGACACAAACCAATTAACTATCGTGATCTATCTCTGTAGATCTTGATTCCAAGAATATATGAAGCTTCACCTAAATCTTTCATAGCAAAACATCTTCCAATGTAGGATTTTACATCTTGTAACATTAGAATGTTGTTTCTTATGATTAATATGTCATCGACATACAAGATTAGGAAAGTGACATTACTCCCACTAGCTTTTAGATATACACATGGCTCATCACGATTTTAAGTGAAACCAAATTTCTTTATTTCATCATCAAATCATTTATTCTATTGCCTTAATGCTTGCTTAAGCCCATAAATGGAACACTTCAGCTTGCATACTCGCTTTGGATATTTTGGATTGACAAAACCTTCAGGTTGCTCCATGTAAACCTATTTAGAGAGATATCCATTAAGGAAAGCAGTTTTTACATCCATTTGCCAAATCTCATAGTCATAAAATGCGGCTATAGCTATAAGAATCCTAATAGCTCTAATGTCTGCAATAGGAGAGAAGGTTTCCTCATAATCAATCCCTGGGGTTTGAGTATAGCCCTTCGCCACAAGACAAGCTTTATAGGTGTGTACAGATCCATCCATGTCGGTCTTCTTCTTGAAGAGCAACTTGCTACCAACGGTCTTGCCGTTAGGAAGAAGATCAACTAAGTCCCAAACTTCGTTGTCTTTTATGGATTGTATTTCCACATTCATAGCATTCAGCCATTTATCAAACTCAGGGTCTAACAATGCAGCTTTATAGTTAGCGGATTCGCCAAGATCCCCTAACTCATGCTCCTCAGCATCGATGTATAAACACATACGATCTGTGGGACGGGCGTGTCCCGTTATTACCTATCATGGGAAGATATCACTTTGAGTACTTCTAATTCTAGATCATCCTCTTCATGATTTAAGCTAGTGTCTATAGAAGGATGCGTATCTTCTTCTTGAATAATTTCAAGATCTTCTAGACTCCCACTTGCACTTGAGTTATAAGACTATTCTCTAGGAATTCAGCATTCCGAGCAACAAGGACTTTGTTCTCGGGTGGGTAGTAGAAAGAATATCCCATTGTTTCCTTTGGGTATCCTATGAAGATACACTTAATAGACCTGGGTTCTAACTTGTCAGGCTTGGTAAGAGTATCTCGCTTAACAAGTGCCTCACAACCCTAGACTTTTAAGTAAGACAACTTAGGGGCTTGCCCATGCCATACTTCGTATGGTGTCTTTTCAACCTTCTTAGATGGAACCAATTGGCGAATGGGCTGCAGCCAGGCTCAAGAGCATAATCCAAAAAGGACCTAGGAAGAGTTTGTTTTGACTCATCATAGATCGAAACCTTATCCTAAGTAGGTTCTATTTCTCCTCTCCGACACACCATTGTGTTGTGGTGTGTAAGGAGGAGTACGATGGGCGATAATCCCATGATCCTTTAGATGATCCAAAAACTCTTGACTCATATACTCGCCCCCACGATCAGAACGTAGCGATTTTATGGTCTTGCCGAGTTGATTTTCTACTTCCTTTTGAAACACTTTGAAAGTTTCAAACACTTCATGTTTATGCTTTAACAAGTAAACATAACCATAACGACTAAAGTCGTCAGTGAAAGTGACGAAGTAGCTTGCTCCTTGCCTTGAAGTAATCTTAAATGGGCCACATACATCGGTGTGTATTAGTCCAAGTAAGTCTTTGGCCCTTTCCACTTGATGTGTGTAAGGTTTCCTTGCCATCTTTCCAGACATACAAGGGACGCATTTTTCAAAAGCCCTAAGGTCAGTTGAATTGAGAAGTCCATCGTGTTGCAACTTTTCAATGCGTTCTTGCTGATGAGTCCAAGAGCGACCATGCCACAAGAGAGCAAGATCCAATACTAAGTTTGAGGCTCTTTTGTTTGCTAACAGTAAATATATAGAATTTTCATTTGTATAAGCAAATTTAGACAAATCCAATTTCAAAAATACCATCCCTTGGGTGATATGCACTAAAATAAACCAGTTATTCCTAGAAACTTGAATTGTAGTTATTACACTGAAGCGGTTAATAAAACCATCTTCGTACAAACGGGAAACTAAAATTACTCCTCTAGTAATAGAGGGAGCATAATGACAATTGTTCAAAACAATAACTAATCCGCTAGGGAGAGATAAATCAAAGTTGCCAATAGCTTCCACATCATCATGTATGACCAATGCCCACAGTACAACTAATGAGCCCCCCCCACCGGCATTATAGTTTCTCCTTGCCCTTAGAACACTGCGGGGTTATTACAAATAATGATTACCCACAACCAGTGTCATAGATCCATGATCTATTAAGGAAAGTATTGAGTTCTATAACGAAGATACCTGAACCACCACCAGCTCCAAAGCTGTGGTTCTTTTCTTCTTTAGGCAACTCAGCTAATACTGAGGACATTCCTCTTCCAAGTCCTGTCACCACACTCATGACAGATTGAGTCCTTTGCGGGACCTTCCCTCTTGGGTGGAGGGGGAATCTTGGGCTTGGGAGCATAAGCGTGCTTATTTTTCCCATTCCCTTGATTTTGTCCCTGTCCCCCCCAGCCTTTGAGGGTTGGCGGTTTTTGTTTGTGCTTTTTACCTTTCTGGACTTACCAAGCTCGAATACATGTATAGCAGAAGCGTTGTTTTTGGGTAGATTAAGAGTTTGCTCATGGAGCTTTAGCATAACATGCAACTCGTTAACAGTCTTCCCCAGGCTATGCATGTTGTAATTCTGCACAAACCCGTCAAATTCCTTGCGTAGACCGATAAGAATCAGACTTACAGCAAGGCCAAGTGTCATGGGAGGTGCCCCAAACGCTCTAGATTGCAATATAGAGCCCTTCATCTCTCCAGAACATACGAGCTAACTGACTGCCCTTCTTCCTGTTTACAGGCGTGAAAATCACGCGTAGTCTGAAGAAGCTCCTGCTCTGCTTGCTGGGCAAACAAAGTTTTTAACTCCTTTAACATGTCATTAGCATGGAGGTTTTCCAGATTTCGTTGGATCTCCTGGCTCCATGGTCATGAGCATGAGTCCAAGCAATCTCTTTTGATCCTTATAACCCCAAGCAGAATGAGCTACAAGATTCAGGAGCACTTGCTGACAGCGCATGAGCAACAGGAAGCAGGAGAAAGTGGTGCTCTAGGTAATTCAACTTATTCTCAATTGATAGTACAATCCTAAGTTGTCGATACCAATCAATAAAGTTGGGTCCAGTCAGTTTTTGCTTCTCGAAGAAGCCCCTAAACCGAATGTTGTCTTATGACGAGTTGTCATCTACAATTTTAGAAATAGTTCCAAATATTAGTATTAGTCGATAATTTAAAATCTTAAAGGGAAATAACTACCCCATTAATTACTAATAAGAACTAAGATCCAACTTGACCTCCCACTTATTACAGAAGGTCTGACCAACGTGTAAACAAGTAGGGCAAGAGGTAAGCGACGAGCGTTAATTGCATGGAATGCAACTCTTAGTTTTATGAGACTAATGACATTAGTAACTCTTATAGTAATGTCAAAAGCATATTTGGTCTCATCTTATGCTGGGACCGAGGTCTACCAGTAAAACCTCGCTTATAAGTCCACCAAAACAAACGTGCGAAAATTGATAAGGCTGACCTATGAAAAAAATTCGCCATGGGTTGGCAAGGCCCTTAGGTCTGACCAGAGAAGTCAAGCCAAAGGCACGTGTTCTAGGTTTGGCTGGCATAGACTTAAAACTTCATATAAGGGTATACACATAAATGTGACAAAAGTGTGTACAAGAAGCATGCAAAACATCTTGTTGCATAAAGTTAAGAAAACATTTTGTTAACCTTTTGGTATAGCAATCATTTTGTCAAATGTTTTACGGTAGCTCCATATAGGAACGCACAAAGAAAGGAGAAACAGGTCAGCGCGAACGTAATAAAAAACCTGACTTCATTTGGGGAATCTTACATCAACCCGCTTAAACTTCTCTTTAGTTTTGTCCATAATGGGTGAGTCGTACTTCCAATTGACTAATGATGCTATGTATGTTAAGAAACCCCTTTTGTTAACATTAGTTTTATTGATGCCAATATGGTGGGATTACAATTGAAATCAACCCTAAATGTACTCCACTTAGGTCCGAAGATAAGTAATTCCAATTAATGCCCTCATATGCCAGCATGTAGTGGGGCGGGAGAAAATTACGAGATCATTCAATCAACCCCATTACGCAGCATTGTAAAAACTAAAGCTTCACAAGAATCAAATTTCAAATAGTTTTTATGAACCATACTAAATTTTTCCCAAAAACCCCCGTTTCACAAATAACACATAATAGGTCCACAAGAATAAAAATTATTGTGTAATATTAGACATGTTCAATCCAAATTACTTTATAAGTATTAGTCCGGTTTTAAGAGTTTCATAAAATCTATATTTTGCAAATATTGACTAGACACAAGGCATATCACATATAAGCAATTAAAACAGACTAATAATGGATTGAAAATTGAGGAACAACTCTTATAATGAAAGCAGTAAATCACATAATGCCTCGAGTTCTCAAAAGAGTCTTCCCCAATTGGAGAACCATAAGACTCTCACTAGGTTTTCTGCTAAAGTGCCTAGATCGCCACATACATCATATAACATGATTGCGTGAGTCTTACAGCCGAGATAAAGCAAGAATAGATTAACATAGCAACTTAATTAACAATTTAATTTTTAATCTATACTTCTTTTTATCATTTTATGTTTGTGTTCATTCAGGTTGGTTATTTTTTTTAGTTATTGGCAAGGATTGCAATCGTTGCCAATAAATTACAATAAAAACAATAAATAAACCAATACAATGCAGCCCCTAGCGGGTTAAACATCGTATGCAATTCATAAATACTAAAACTAATTGACGTATCGTGATGCCACTGTTGGAATTTAACAATCAAGTTAACCATTAACTCATACGAGTGCGCAGCGGATAGATCTAGTCTAGTACAAATAATTAACATACATATAAAACACATTTAAAGGACATGTAAAATAAATAGGAACATACCCTCGTCGTCACCAGCAAATCAAAGAAACCAAGAATGAGAAACGAGTGACTAAGTTTGTCACCTCTACCATGCTCAGCACAACACGTAAACAAGCACAGACCGGACTGCTAGTTCCCAAACCTCCGTTATCCACTACAAAAGTAAACCAAGTGCATCTGAAAACGATCACCTAAAACCCACTCTGGATAGAAACCGAAATACGAAAGAATCATAAGGGTTGAACGGAATTGTTCGGTTGTTAGCCTTCTAACAGTACAACGGAATTAGATTCCACGACCCCAGCCCGAATTCGTCGAGTGTCCACACCTAACAATATATAAACCAACTATAAACCCTCAGAAGTGTTCTTGGGTTCGAATCTCTAACGAATAACCCAATAACCATCAACCGAAATAGAAACTGGTTTTAACCCTTAACCGAAATACAAGACTGTTTTGGATTAAGGATTGATTCGGCTGTTTTGAGTTAAGGGGAAAGAATGGCAGGTACTTGATAGTGTATTGATTAAATCCGAAATTATGACTAGGGGGGGAAAGATATATACATAGTCTCCTCACCCCTAAATCATGATAAGACTCAAACTATGAGTTTAAGCCTTATCACAACACCTTTCCAAGACTTATCACCATTCCCTTCTCCTTATCCCCACATCCATCGAACCTAGACATATACTAGAACCTTCCAATGTGACCGGCTTCATAAGGACATCATGGATTTCTTGTCTAGTCGATTTTTGTGTCCAAATGGTTTACAACGAATCGCGAAGTATTAAACGTGCTCTAAATGTTTTATCGTGTGTGCCCCCAATAGGCTCACACACTCCTAGTTGCGATTGAGCTAGTCCAACTACCATATAATCCAACAGCTCCCACTTGGGAGTTGGAGTAGCAGACAGCCCATACACTAACGACGGAAACGTCTAGCAACACTCACATTCGTTTTTAAAACTAGAAGTGTCTGAGATCAAGTTTCATAAACATTCTCAGTAGCATGGTATTAAATTTTATCTACTGCTAAAATCCTCCCATTATGATCAAATACCATTAAATCCCATGGATATGGACCTAACACATGTCCATATAGTTCCACCAATAGATTCTCGTTATAGAATTTAATTCAGATATACCAAATGTAATCAAGAATCAACATCTATTGCATATCACTACCTTGGGTCGGCCAAAACAATAATCTGTATAATTCTGGAGAGAGCGCCACGTATATTTCTGCACATATCAAGTGGAGGAACAAATTCTTTGTTGAATACAAGTGTTGTGAATGCTGCTTCACATCACTTCCAATAATAGCCTTTATAACTACCATTTTCAGGACAGCGTTTGACTTAGAATTAAAAAGTGATATCCACACATACCAGAACTTGTTTGTATTCTCAAGTCTAAGGATGACTTAACTAACCATAATCAAATTTTACTTATGACAAACGTAATTACCATAAAGTAATTTTCGAAGGTTGGGATGTCCAATACGCATCCCTTATGAGTAACATATGAGTTTGGTGGGAACCATCCATATATTCAAAGAATATAACCAACACTCACATTTGCCTTATGTAACAATATTCCCATATTGTTAACCGACAATGGACTTATTTAGAATGATAAATCATTCATGGATTAAATATGCAAATATAGGACAACAATTGTTATATGAATGATAACAAATACCTCGTATCTTTATTCATCAGAAAATAAAATTGTCTTACAATCCCAATTATCCAAATGACTAATAAACACAGATTTACATGAAACTACTAGCTGGAAGCATTCCAATATTCCTAGTAAGTCGAATGCTTAGGAAAAGACCAAACGCTTTTGTAAACGGATCAAGCTAAGTTGTCCATCATGTGTTGAACTTTTTCTAACTTTATGTCACCAAATTCAATAACTTCGCGGAGGTAGTGAACTTTGGCACGGAAATGTCTAGCACCTTTAGTGATTCCAGACTCATTAGCTATAGCAATTGCTCCAGTATTATCACAATACATATTAATGGGTTTTTCAATTGTGGGAACAACACCGAGCCCAGAAATGAATTTCCTAACCCATACGGCTTCCTTAGAAGCATCAAAGGCAGCAATATACTCAGCTTCTGTAGATGAAAAAGTGAAAAAAGCTTATGCTTGAACTCTCTAATCAACAACACCTCCATTCAAAACGAACACATATCCAGTCTGAGACTTGAGGTCATCAGCATCCGTCAGATATCCAGCATCAGTGTAGCAAGAAACCCTGAGCTCTCGTTTTAGATCACCTCCGTAAACTAGAAACATGTCCTTAGTATTCCTGAGATACTTCAGATGATCTAACATATCCAAGTTAAGATCACCTGGATTTCTTCTGTTGAAATCGGCTTGTTTATGTTCTGAGCGAATACGCAACATCAGGGTGCGAACATCTCACAGCAACATAAAATGAACCCACAGCCAGGCATATGGAAACACTTTTGCATGCGCTTCAACTCACAGGTGTAGAGGCAACTTGTGATATACTCAACTCAGCTTATCTTCATGTGGGATACTTCCACGTTGGGTTTCTCCATGTGAATACACTAAGATTTTTCGATATATAAGCACTTTGACATAAGCCAATCAACCGTCGTGATCTATCTCTGTAGATCTTGATTCCAAGAATATATGCAGCTTCACCTAAATCTTTCATGGCAAAACACTTTATTCAAGTAGGATTTAACATCTTGGAACATGGAATGCTGTTTCCCATGATCAATATGTCATCGACATACAAGATAAGGAAAGTGACATTACTCCCACTAGCTTTTAGATATACACATGGCTCATCAGCATTTTGACTGAAACCAAATTTCTTTATTTCATCATCAAAACGCTTATTCTATTGCCTTGATGCTTGCTTAAGCCCATAAATGGAACGTTTTAGCTTGCATACTCGGTTTGGATATTTTGGATTGACAAAACCTTCAGGTTGCTCCATGTAAACCTCTTCATTGAGATATCCATTGAGGAAGGCAGTTTTGACATCCATTTGCCAAATCTCATAGTCATAGTACGCAGCTATGGCTATAAGAATCCTAATAGCTCTAATGTCTGCAACAGGAGAGAAGGTTTCCTCATAATCAATCCCTGGGGTTTGAGTATAGCCCTTCGCCACAAGACGAGCTTTATAGGTGTGTACAACTCCATCCATGTCGGTCTTTTTCTTAAAGAGCCACTTGCTACCAACGACATGAATCTAAAATATGATGCCCCCAAATACTTGATGCCCTGGGCCGTCGCCCAGCTCGCCCGGTACCAGGGCCGGCCCTGGCCATTTATTAGACTCATGGTCTAATAATGCAACTTTATAGTTAGCGGGTTCACCGAGATCCCATAACTCATATTCCTCAGCATTGATGTATAAACACATGCGATCTATGGGACGGCGTGTCCTAGTGGACCTACAAATGAGAATGATATCACTATGAGGTTCATCTATTACTAGATCATCCTCTTCATGATTTATGCTAGTGTCTATAGAAGGATGCGTATCTTCTTCTTGAATAAATTCAAGATCTTCTAGACTCCCACTTGCTTCTTGAGTGATAAGACTATTCTCTAGGAATTCAACATTTTGAGCAACAAGGACTTTGTTCTCGGGTGGGTAGTAAAAAGAATATCCCATTGTTTTCTTTGGGCATCCTATAAAGATACACTTAATAGACCTGGGTTCTAACTTTTCAGGTTTGGTAAGAGCATCTTGCTTAACAAGTGCCTCACAACCCCAGACTTTTAAGTAAGATAGCTTAGGGTCTTGCCCATACCATACTTCGTATAGTGTCTTTTCAACCTTCTTAGTTGGAACCATATTGAGAATGCGTGCAGCAGTCTCAAGAGCATAATCCCAAAAGGACTTTGGAAGAGTTGTTTGACTCATCATGGATTGAACCATATCTAGTAGGGTTCTGTTTCTCCTCTCTGACACACCATTGTGTTGTGGAGTGTAAGGAGGAGTACGATGGGCGATAATCCCATGATCCTTTAGCATGTCATTAGCATGGAGATTTTCCAGATTTCGTTGGATCTCTGGCTCCATGGTCATGAGCATGAGTCCAG
>BQNB010134120.1:3758-18359 GCA_026074375.1 Tanacetum coccineum | reverse complement strand
AACTAATTAAAGACCGAAGCTCCATCGTAGAGTGACCGAGCTTCCTTGTTCGACTCAATAAATTGAGGCTAACACAAGGGTTACAATTGCATAAATGTTATGTTTAATATTAAGTTTGAATTAATAAATAGATTTCTTTTTGTTAAATTCAAATATGCTTTTGCACTTTGACTATTCTATTTTATAAGCTATGAATATCCGGGAAACCTGAGAGTTTTTGAAACCTAAGGTCCGTGAGTCCCGATACTAGTCTCTGTGGGGTGTCAAAAGCCTGGTCACTTAGCCGCAAGGTTGGGATGTGCCGAGACGAAAGTCGCTACATGGGATGATCTCGCCTTCAAACTCATTATTCTTGGGTGGAACGTAAAGCATAGTATGTTGCAAAACATTGATCCATGGTTGAAATTCATAATAGCACACTCACATAAGATATAATAAATGTAGGGAGTGAAAAGTTCACAAGTTGCAAATATGAGTAGTGTTAGCATTTTTACTGATATTTAGCTATGATTTCGTTTTAAGCTTGGTTTGGATAAGTGAAAAGTCAGGGACGATGAATTTATCCTTTTTGGGGCATTCTCGGATCGAAATGCATCTTGTTCTATGATCCATAACAGTTATGGAAATAACGAAAGTCGAAATAATCTCAATTATATTATTAAAAAAAATGAAAATGAAAAAGTTTTATAAAAATAGGAAAATGGGGTGTTTTATAACTTGTGATTTCTTACCTCTCCCCACAAAAGTCTTTGCTACTTTTCAAAGATTTAGTTTAGGGAAGTTTTGAGGTATTTGGTTATGGAGCATATAATATTGCGTGAGGACACGCAATCGCTTAGTTGGGGAATTTTGATACGTGTGAAAACACATATCCTTTTTATATCAAAAATGTTTCATAAATGACAAAATTGTGCTTAAAATGCTTGTATATTGCTTGTTTTGTCTTTGTGATTGTGTAGGTACGGATATAACAAAAATCACAAGAAAACGGTTAAAACCGGACAAACACGGACACGGGAACGGAATTGAGTATGCAAAAGCCGGGAGAATGCTATCAAAGGTCAACAAAAGTTAACAGTGGTCAACCACAAAAAGACAAAACCCAAAATTCCTAAATCAGTCCCTCAAAGAAAACCAAATTACAAAAATGGTCCCCTAAACCCTAACGGTGTTAACTCTTTTTGTTATAAGAGTTAACACCCGTTAACCTGTTATATAAACCGAGCCCAAGACACACCCCGTGGCCCAAAACCATTTATAAGCCCAAAAGTTAAACGATTTTAACCGGGTCAAAAGAAAAGTCAAACAACCCTCTTTTATAAGTTTTTTTTACGCGGGAAAAGAAGTTACCACTGTTCACCGTCTCCTCCGTTTTAACTCGATCTCAAACCAAAGGGCAAATCAAAATTGGCTACGTAGCTATGTAATTCAAGTGATAAAGGACATGCTGGTAGAGTTACACATCTCCAGTTACACATCACCAAACGCTCCCATTGGTGGAAACCCAACAGGGAATGACACGCGGGCAAAGGAGAAAACACACCAATCAAGTGGGATTTGCACTAAAATGTGTGTAGAAGAAGCACAAGTACCCTGACATACGGATTGCCACGCTGGCAATCCGTGTGCTCACTTAATGATCCAAGGGCCAAGATTAGAGAGCTAATGATTGAGAAGAATGAAGGGGAGGGATTAATTGGAGCGTCTAACTGAATTGAGACCTAGAAGCTTCATCCAAACTTATAAATAGAAGTCTTCATCACTCACAAACGAAACATCTAGGAGTAGTTTATAAATTAGCTTATTTAAAATAGCTTTTGTAATTTTCATTGAAAATGTTTTAGCTTAATGTTTGCTTATATGTAATTTCCTTTTTAGAATTGTACTCAACTTTTTCATTAATAGAATTCGTATTTTCTTTTCTCAAATTCACTTAAAACTTTGTTTAATAAGCTTTTAATGTTACATAAGCTCCTCACAAGCTCATCTTAAGCTCTTTGAGTCTCTAAGCTTAAATTAAGCTCATAATAAGCATTTAAACTACTTAAACTATAAAAATCAGTTAATTACCTTTGCCTATTAGATTTTGAGCTTTTGGATGATGAACTAGCCATAGATAAGTTCATACGGACTTTACTAGCTTATCATTTGATAAGCTAGAGCTATAGAAATAGCTCCTTGAGCTTATTGCCTTTGTTTAGCTAATGTTTCTGTAAGTTTTCTTTTAAATTCAAGTATCTTAGTTTAATAAGTTGCATTTGCTTATTTTCTGCTTAACTCTAGCTTATTTGTGCTTAATTTTTGTTTCATCTATGTTATTAATCTTGTTTGGATATTCTGTTTTAGGGCTTTTATAGCATTGATCTTAGTTTTTCATAATTTGTCCTAAAAATCTATAAAAATAAAAAAAATATTAGCTTAGCTTGTAGCTTATTGTTTCTAGCTTATTTGCTTATAGTTTTATGCTTATTAAGGTTGTTATAATCTGTTTGTCATCTGGTATCTAAGTTTTTATAATTAAATCTGTTCTTATAAGCTCAAATGGATTTCAATGCTTTTAAAGGGGTGTTTGGTGGATCACAGTTTATACCCATGAGGTTGTAAACTTATTGAGCCTTGGGAACTTGGGTAGTGATTCAAAATTCATATAAGCTTGTTGGAATAGATCTTATAAATTAGATTAGGTTAAAATAAGCACTTATAAGATTAGTTGTTAAAACTTCATTAAAATAAGTAACTTTTGATATTTGTAGTTAACTTATATTAGTGATTATCATCGAAAATTTGCTTTAATTATGTGTGTTTTAAAGTTTTAGAATTAGCTTTAATGTCTGCATTTAGTCTCGTGTTATTATCATATAGATGCAAACCAAAACAAAAAAAATTGCATCAGATTTAAAAAGTGTTAGGCATTACAGATTGATGATTACAAAACCCCCCCCCCCCTATAAACAACAATGAAGAAAGAAGAAAACAAAAGGAACAAGATATGATAAAGAAAGAACCAAGATCAGATTAATGTTGATTGAAATCACATTAATGTTGAAACGATATAGATAGTCAACATTAATGTGATTAGTCAAACAGTAATGTGTGATTATGTCATTAAATTTAGTTTCCTAATTGTATTGATGTTTTCTTTTGAAATAATAAGGACCAATTATGTAAATAGTTAGTAGCTTTGTTAGTAAGCTAGGTTTCTTGTCACCTCCCGCTATTAATATAAACGAGGGTAAGGCGTCTAGGTTAATGTATCCATTCAATAGATGTCTCTCCAATGAGAGTCTAAACGTATAGAAAGCGTGTGTAGTAGTTAGTAGTTAGTTTCTTTATTAATGTTTAATAAAGAAAACCTTATTAGTAACTTTGATCTTGTTCTTAATTATTATTCCGCTGTGTTTTGATCATTGTTATTATACCCTAGTTGAGTCCAGATCTTGGATTCACAATTGGTATCAGAGCCTCGTGGCTCTTGATCTAGGGTTTATAAGGTTTTCCTATGTATTTATTTTTCTGTAATTTTTTTTTCTATAAACACATATATTTTGGGTCTACAGACGCCCTTTGGATCTTGACAATGAGGATGTGTCTGGTTCATTTTGGAGGTTCATGTGTGATGCTACGAGACTTTGCCATTGGGGTAGTCTAGGGCAACCGGAAGAACACGCATTCAACTAATTCACTATGCCAGCAAGACAATGACGATGCTCAAGCCACACTTACACGTACGACAACAAAGAATTACTTGCCGTGTGTACGCTTTTGAGAAATTCCGTTCATATCTTGTTTTGTCCAAAAGCATAGTGTACACGAACCATTCTGCTATTAAGTATCTCTTTGCTAAAAAGGATGCTAAAGCAAGACTAATGCGGTGGATCCTTTTGCTCCAAGAATTCGATGTTGAAATACGAGACAAAAAAGGAGCAGAAAATCTGGCCGCCGATCATCTCTCCAGACTTGAGAACCCTCACCAAAATGAGTTTGAGAACAAGGAAATCACGGAAACATTTCCACTCGAAACTCTTGGATCGGTTGCTCTTCGTGATGATAATACCCCATGGTTTGCAGATTTCGCAAATTACCATGCGGGGAACTTCATTGTCAAGGGAATGTCGTCCCAACAGAAAAACAAGTTTTTCAAAGATGTCAAACATTATTCTAGGACGGACCCCTTTTCTATTCAAGATCTGTGTGAATCCAAGTAATTAGGGTTTGGTTTCGCGGGCAAGAAGCTTTTGAACATCTTAAAGCTTTGCCACATGGACCTATGGGGGACACTACGGTGCCATTACACCAGCTAAAAAGATCTTCGATTTCGGCATTTTTTGGTATACGTTCCTACGAGGGATGCCCACGGACTTTGTCACCGGATGTGACATTTGTCAAATGTCAAGGCAAAAATTCACAACTGTGATGAGATGCCACAAAACTCTACTCCAAGTTGCGAAATTTTGACATTTGGGGCATTGATTTTATGGTGGCCGTTCCGTCTTAAGATTGGAAACAAATATATACTCGTGGCATCGATTACTTATCAAAGATGGGCTGAAGCAAAAGCGTCCCACCATGATGCTGCCGAGTTGTTAGCAAATTTTCTTAAAACTCTCTTTCCAGATTTGGTTGCCCCTCGTGCAATCCTTGTGATCGCGAACCCATTTTTGCATATGACCAGTTTTCAACAGACATTGCTTAAATATGGTAGTCATCATCGTCTCTTCCATCCGCGTATTCCCTTTAAACAAAGTGGGACAATGTTAAGGTATCCGATCATGGTTAAAAAGAATTCTTGAAAGGACCAGTGGGGCGAAAACGTGCCTCTGGTCGGGACAAACTGGATGACCGGCTCTCTGGGCCTTCGTACAGGCTTACAAAAACACCCATCGGATGCACTCAGTATAAGCTTGTTATATGGAAAGGCTTGTTCATCTACGAGTGAGTTAGCGCACAAAGTTACTGGCCTTAAGCATACAAACTTCGCTATCAAAACCGTAGGTGATCACAGAAAAAGTTTAGCTCAATGCACTTAATGAACTTCGTGGATCATGCCTATGAAAACTCTTTGATTCTATAATGAGAAAACAAAGCGAATCATAAACTCCAAGATCAAAAATCGTGTTTTCAACGTCGGTGATCGAGTCCTCCTCTTTAACTCTAGATTGAAGATTTTCTCGGGCAAAGCTTAAGACCCGTTGGAGTGGACCATTCACTGTAACCTAAGTTTTTTCTATATGGCACCTTGTCGAGTTTATCCCCACAAACTCCAGGCCAAATTTCAAAGTAAAAATGGTAATCGTTTTGAGCTATTCTTTGAAGGGGACGTACCACAATTGGTAGGTCCGGATTCTCCCGACATTCCCCATGGACCATCATTTCGGGGGATTCGGGTCAAGCATAGCCACCTTTAACAAAGCGCTTCGTTGGGAGGCACTAATGCTATATCAATAGCGAGTCAGTATTATGTAGTATTGATAAGTGTTTTTGTTTTCTCGACATTGTATGAGGAGGCTTACATCCTTCCTTACCCGGTGTTTTGTCTGTGTTTTTGTGCGTTTTGAGTTGTAGGTCCAGGATTCCAGATTGTGAAGGACTCTCGTAGCCACAGCTTTTACCTTTCATCCATACGGTTTCACTTCCTCAGTCTTTATTCTTGGAATCCAGGATCCATATTCTGATCGGACTAACGTTTTATCTTTTGGCAATTCATAAACGGCCTTCGATTTACGTTGCTCCTTTAAAACATCGAGGATGATGTTTAGTTCTAGTATAGGGGGATCTTCGATTTGATTTTGCCTGCAGCCGTTGTTGTCACGTAATCTCGTTTTTACCACCAAAATTTTTGCAAAAATACAAAAAAAATGAAAAAAAATTTCCCACACCATTTCCCCCCCACAAACATAAAATAAGAGTTTTGTCGCACATTATGACTTCCTATGGTAGATATGAGAATAATTTTGACTCGATCGTGGCGTGTGGGCCTAGCTTTGTTCCTTAACCATTTAATAACGAAAGTTATTAGGCTAAGCATTCGCGGATCCTTTTATTAGGGATTTTAAATTTGCGAAGAACGAAAAATGATAGTTTTATTTACAAGTAGGATGCTAAACAAGGATTAGTTGGATATCTTAAAAGCTTATACGTGTAACTTGTCGCTTTTTCTCCCAAAAGCTCTTAACCTGACTAATAACTCAATTTTTCTTTAACTTTAAACCGACATTTTCTAAAAAGAAGCTCTTTCGGAAACGAAAATAGTCATCTTAGTTCAGCTTTATACTTGAGTTTCCTAAACGAAATTTTCTCTATTACGAAAAACATGTTGTAAAAAAAAACAAATAAATAAATAATATAAACTGTGGGCTGATAAAGGTTTACTGCATCTTGCCGGCTCACAACCGATGTTGCAGTCTTCAAAACAAGGCCCATAGTGAGATAATAAATCAGTAGGTGTTATCAAATAAAAGCCGTCGTCAGACTAAGTCACTACATCTTGTCGGAGGCGTGGCCGATGTTGTAGTCATGTAAATGATGACGGTAGTATAGTATATAGCAATAAATGAAAATTTAATGGTTAAGATTTCTTTTTCTAAACTCAAGTATAATTTTAAACTAAGAATAACTTGCTTTAAGACTTCAAAAGTTGGGTTGCCGTCGGTAGATTATTTCGATTAAGTATTCTCCGCTGGGGTGTCAAAAACCTGGGCACTTAGCTGATGTAGCTGGACGTTCGAAAGAAAGGTCGCTACCAATGGATTATCTACCAATGAGATCATTAAAATTTTTGATGTTGTGTGCTTTGGTGTATGTGTTTATTTGCGGTAAATCTAAGACATTCGGCCTAAAAGGTCTTAGAGTATCCCGCTATTACATTGGGACAATTCCTTTTATCCTGTGGGGTCTTCAACCTGATAACCTAAAGTCAAAAACTCGGCTGGGATCTATCGAGTTGCTGGTTGGGGTGATCTAGTCTTTTCCTAGCTTTATTCATTAATATCGTTATACACATAAAACATGTACTACTTTAAAGCGTCGATCTAAATTTAACTTCCTATAATTAAGCCTCGCAATCCACACTAATTTGAATATTGTTGGAGCTAAAAAGTTGACAAGTTATGTTATAAGTAGTGATAGGCATCTTTACTTGTTCTTTGCGGTTGGATTTCGTTGTACGCTTAGTTTGGGACTAGTGAAAAAATCGGGGACGTATAATTTTATCCGTCAGACATCGTAGATTATTCTATGGGTGACTTCTCATTCATATGATCCCAATGTTGATAAATAAAGGAAGTCATAAACAGGTAGTTAGAAAAGAAAGGAAATCCAAAAATATTAGGGGATATATTGTGTACATATAAAAAAAATGGTTGAACGGGACTTGTCGAAGCTATTGATTCTTTGTTCCCCCTTAACGAACACTTAGCTACTTTACAAGGTAATTAGTCGAGAGGGATCGAGATTCTTTTATTTTTGTTAATATTTTACTTTTATAACATTGGTTCGAGGACTACGACGATACCTTTGTATGGCAGATTTTGGTATGTGCTTAATTACATACACCTTTTTCCATTAAAAACGGACTTAAATGACCAAAAACAGACAAAAACTGCCAAATATATGTTTGTTTTGCATTTGTGTTGTGCAGGAAACGAATCTCACAAAAAAGGACGAAAAACAAAACCAAAAACGACAAAACTGAGCACGGAATGGAAAAGTGTGTGAAGACAAAGCCAAATCGAAGCCAAAAGTCAATCATGTCAAAAAGTCATCAGAAAAGTCAAACAGTCAAAGTCAAAGTCAACCCCGACAAAGTCAAAGTCAAAAGAAAGTCAAAGCAAAGAAAAATATAACTTGAGGGACTGTAATTGCCAATCCCCAAAGTTATATTACAAAGGAAACAAAAGACAAGGGCTGAATTTGCAATTTAGTTAAAATACAAGTAGAGGGGGCATTTCTGCCAACCCTTCATACTTGTATCACAAAGGGTCTAAGTTTGCAATTAGAGTTATAAGGTTGAGGGGGCGTTTCTGCCAAACCCTCAACCTTGTATTACCATCAAGGATGAAATTTGAAATAAAACATTAGGTTCAAGGGGGCAAACTTTGCCATCCACCAAACTTTCATAAATGTTATCCCGTCCTAACAACTTTTCCCGCCCTCTTTCCCTTTCTTTTTCATTACGGGTTAATCACCCTCTTTTACCCATAACCTCAATTACCCTGGATAACAACCCCCCCTCCACCTCCACTACCAACCATGGTCACATGATACCATCACACGCTGACAATCCTCACCAATTTTTAAGAAAAAGGCAAATTCGATGGCTGGGATCATTTGAAAGAAGCTCAAGGACAAAAAAGATGGCTTGGATTGAATTTGAAGACTCCCTCACAGAACAAAAACACTTCTAGTTTCCCTCAAAAAGAAAGCACACAAGAGAAGAAATAGAGTAGTTTTTTTAGTATAAATAGAGCAATTTGTAAGCCTAAGGGCATTACAACATGATATATCTTTCTTTTCAGCTTATTTTAAATGTCTTTAGCTTATTATAATTTTGTTTCTTGTAACCTTTAAAGTTTAATGCAAGTTGAAAGTTTTTAAGTAATCCTACCTCTGTCTTTGATTCCTAATTTACTTGTTGTTTAAAAGCTCTTTTAAGCCTTTAAGAAAAACTCATAAGCTGTGTTTAACTTAAAGTTATGAAAGCTTTTTAGCTTGTTGTAGCTTAAGCCTTATTTCACTCAAAAATATAAAAAAAAGAGAATCAAGAAGCTGCCAAGCAATTCAGACAGGAGCAGGGTTAATTATGGATGGCCCTTGGTTTAGAGCTTAGGGAAGCATATAGGTTGTTTTATTAAGCTTTTGAAAAGCTTATCACATTGCCAAAAGCTTAGGACTCTTGTAAGTTTGACTTTTTCAGTTTTGCTTAATTTCACTGTAGCATAGCTTAATTTGTGCTTATTTCTGTTTCTTGTTGCTTATTTATATGTTGTATGCCTATTTATGCTTTATGTCAAGTTTTTATTTCAATTAGTTAAGATTTAAGATCAAACTGTCTCATATTGTCTTAAAACTGCTCATTGTGTTTAAGCTCATCTAAAGTGCTTATTGTTGATTGCTTTTTGCTGAATATTGCTTAAAAATGATAAGTGGTCATCTGTCTTAAGTTTTCTAAGCGTAAAATCTCTTTTATAAGCTAAAAAGTCCTCAACCAGATTTAAGGGGTGTTTGGAACAGTACCTAAAATGGGTAGAAATGGTCATGTGCATGGGTTGAGTCAGTGATGTTAGTTGATTAGTTTTTTTTAAATAGTTCTGAGCAGTTTTCAAAAGATATTTAAGTCTCAAATTGAGTTTTTAAGGTTCATGTTGAAATGGTTTGAATCTGTGGCAAAGAATTTTAGTTAAAGGCTTATTTAGCTAAGTTTGGTTTAAAAATCTAGTTGGTGTTGTTTTTGCCCATCTTTGAATCTCAAATTCATTAGTCAAGTCTTTGTAAAAAGTCCTTTGGTTTCTAAAAAAGTTTTGGTCTGACTGTCATACCAGTTTTAAAGCAACATAAAGTCCTTTTTCATTCTAAATTTTAAATTAGCTAGAAATAGATTTAGATTCTAAAAATTGGTGCACAAGTAGATTTTAGGCTAATACTAATCTTTTTAAGCTTATGTTGTAATTTTGAGCTTATTTTCCTAGCTTATTTGGGTTTGCAATTTGCCTTTTAGTTTCTCTCAAATTTGTCATAAAAAGAGTAAAATGAATGTTCATAGTTTTCAAGTAACTTTAAAATAGTGAAGATAAGTTCCAAAATGTTTTTTAAAAGATGATTTGGATAGCTTATAGGTCATTAAGCAGGTTTGTGGGACCCACTTTGATTTTAGAACACATCTTGGGGCTTAAAATTAAGCCCCAAAAGTGTCCCAAGACTGTTTGGACCACAGTCTTGGTCCTTGCTATTCCAGCCTTTTTGTTGCTTATTATGTATTCTTAACTGCTTATTTTTGTTCTTTTAGCTTATTAGGTTAGTATAATTAGGTCTTTGAGCTTATTTGATTCTTGGGTTAGCTTATTCGAACCTAAAAAGCCCCTCAAAAGCTGTCATTTTGGTTGAAGTTTAAAAAAAGGGAAAAAGCTTATTGAGTTTTTAAGTGCTTATTTAAGGGCTGCTTATTTATAAGCTTTTGTAAAAACTTGTAGTTATAAAAATTGCTTATTTATAAGTCCTTTGTAAGTTTGTAAAAAAATTTTTTTAAAAAAAATATATAAAGGGGAAGGCCAAAGCCCCGGGTGAGCAAGACTCAAACCCGGGACCTCAAAGCCCTCAACCCTTATAAACCTAACACCCCTACCGCTGTGCTACAATAGCTCATCCGGTAGTGGTTTGTTGGATTTAATATATAAGGCCACTTTGGCCCATTAAGCTTATAAGCTGTTTTGGCTTATTTCTCGGCTTATTTGATAAGCTGGTTTCCAAAGCTTATTTTTCTCAGGACCTACATTCTTTAAGCCATTTTGTGTAATTTTTCTAGAATTTTTTGTAAACGTTTAGTATTTTTTATAATTTATTTTGTTTAAAAACTTTAAAAAATCATAAAAAATAAAATAAAAGTCAGAAAAATATAAACTTTTTAATTTTTTTTTTCTTTTGTCATATAGTTTCTAGGAAAAATAGTGGTTTTCTTGAAAGGTCATTTTTACAAAATTTCACTTTTTAAAGAACGGGAATCGTTCCCGTTCTTGTCTTGACTCGTTTTTTGTCCAAACGAACTCCGTTTTTAGTCTAGTTTTTTTAGACTCCGTTTTTAGTCAAGTAGAATCTATTTTGAGTTTAAAAATTGTTCTAGGGTTAAAATTGCAAAATTTAGGTTTTTGACCCTCGTTTTTCGTGCCCGTTTTAGGTTTTAAGTTATATAGCTTTCGTTTTTAGGTTTTATTTAATCGTTTTTGCATATTTAATCATAGTAATAGAAAAATCCAATCAATCATCGTTCCATTCAAGCATCAATCATCAATCCGTCATTTGATTTTCCATTCAAGCTTCGTTGGGACATAACGACCCGGGAAATTAAACTTCCGGACACATATATATTTTATTTAGTGAATTTTTACTTCTTGCCTTGGTCAAAGGCAATTGGTTGAGTGTTTGCTTATATATTATATATATATATATTATTGACGAATCAATTTTTGGCGCCGTTGCCGGGGAGGCTGTGAAACGAATTATCGTTACGTTTGACAAATTGTGTTTGAATTTGTGAATATCTCTTTTATTTTTATAAAAATACAAAAATATTTTTCATTTCTTTTTAGTATTTATAAATCAAGAAAAAACAAAAAATATAAAAGCATTGTCTTAATCAAGAAATAAAATTCATCAATCATATAATACTTTCACTAAAGTATTATCAATTATGGATTTTCGTTTAAAAATATCAATTGGAAATTTAAAAATTTCTGCAGGCAAAAATGGAGGGACATGATTAATTTTTCCTATTTGCTACCCCTCCACACTTATGTTGAACATTTACCTTAATGTGGTGAACTGATAAATATAGTAAATAGGGAAAATTAAGGGAAACGGTACTTTCTTGAGGCATAAAGAGATATAAGCTACATTGGAGCTATCCTTGTGTGTTTCCATTAATTTCTTTTTTTGTGAGGAGCGAGAGCTCTCCACACTTATATAGGCATTTTGAGTAAAATTGGAAACTTCGGGGAGCTCGAAGTGGATGTCTGTATTATGAAGGATATGGCACGCGAAATGAGAGCCTAGCATGTGATTCTACCACATGTAATATAAACTCCAATTATATAAGGCTCTAATGTGTAAAATGCAACCAACAATCCAAGATTAAACTGTTTTTGTATTTAATCTGCAAAATAAACACAACTACAAGAAAAACATTAAATACAAAAGCGCACTTTTGTAGGAACCCCGGGTTGCATTTAGCGTATGCAACAAGCTTTAAACCATCCTCGGTGTCCTGATGTGGACGAGTTTTAGTCCCGTGGAGGGTTTATAGCGAAACACACCCACAAAGTTCGATAAATTTCTTTTTTGAATACCTAATAGGTTTATCTTTTTTAGTTTTATTGTTAACAATGATAGGAAGTGGTGAATCTTTTTGAATTTTCGAAGAATCATCAGACTTTCCACTCCTGGTGAATACGGCATTCACGTGCCTAGTGTAAGCTTGAGGAGGAGGCTTAGTCCAATCGGTTTGTTCAAAAGATATGTTTTGAGATTTCGACCACTCATCCATTTTTCTTTCCATAATTTTAATTTTAATTTGGTAATTTTGTTCATTTTGCCTCATTTTTAAAATCATATCATTAACATTGCTTTTGAAAAACATATTTGTAACTCTTTGATCATCCAAGAATTTAGTCATTAATTTTTCAAAATTAGTTTTATATTGAGGTTCTTGGTTGATAGGTTTAGACTTTCTGTTAGGTAATATACCGGTGGTTTTACCATCGTCTCGATCAAAAAGTTTATCATGAATGGTTCTTATGCTATGGACGCATCTTTTGAAATCTTCGAGATCATTTCTCACATCATTGTTTAATCCTGTGAGCGATTTCTCGAGATCATAAGGATCATGATGGGATTGATGAGAAAATGAATTTTGAGAATCTTGGTTTTGATAATCTTCAGATCTGATGTAATTTGCTTCATGACGTTCACACATCGGCGTGTCATCATTCATGTTGTTTTTAGAAGCGTTTCCATTTCTAAGCTCAATTGTATTTGTTACGTATATCTTGCAATTCTTTATTTAAGCTTATAATTTGAGAATCCATAACCTTCAAATTTTCCCTAAATCGAGAATTATTAGTATTACTATCACTTCTATCGGCGAAGGAAACATATTTTTGATGATGTTCGTTTTTGGATTTAATGGACCAATCAAGTTTAAAAAGGACTTTGTCATTAAGAAATTGAAAAGCTTGATTCGGACTTTTGTAGAGAAAGATTCCTCCGGCTGTTGCATCCAGGATTCCTTGAGGGGTTTCGTCTAGACCTGATAGAATATTTGAATAATGGACCGTTGGTCAGAAGCCAATGCCTCTACATTTTTGAAGCATATGCTCTCCGAGTCGTAACCAACCCGTTACGGATAG
This sequence comes from Tanacetum coccineum, assembly GCA_026074375.1. Lineage (NCBI taxonomy): Eukaryota > Viridiplantae > Streptophyta > Magnoliopsida > Asterales > Asteraceae > Tanacetum > Tanacetum coccineum. The sequence continues at coordinate 5,247 of BQNB010134120.1, read as the reverse complement.
TACTTTCAATCCAACATAACTTATTGAGAGAAACTTTCAGATGTCAAAAGTAAAAGAACCGGTTAAATAACGAAGTTGGAAAAGAAACATGTTTATAAAAACTCTTCTACATTTGTTCCCAAACGCCCCCACACCCCAGAACGAAAAGTTTATAGACCTCAACATATCATTTAAGTTCTGTTAAACACAGTATGAGCTCAATCATATCGAACAATGGAAAAAGTAAATATTAAAACTTTTAAATTAAGCACAGCATCACTCTGATTTTGCTCAGCCGAGATTTGAACATGTCGCAATTGTGATGAAGCGTTCAACGATGTAGGTAGTGGGGCGGAAGGGGCGGCCCGCAGATAACCATTCAGCATAATTTATCCAAAATCATTTTCAGAGTATTGTAGGTATTGATAACGGAGGAATGTGTAGTTCGATGGGCAAGGCATAGGTTGAAAGGTGGCATAAAAGGAGGTCGGATGTCGGTGGAATACAATTCTATAGCATAAGGGATTTTATATAAATATTGCGATACATATATTTTTTTCCTTCGGTTTATTTGTTTTCTCCCCCATAGACATAGGCTGTTGACCATCAGGAACGAAAAATTAAATTTGTTTGGTTCAACAGATCGCTCTTGAGGTATATTTATTTATATGCATTGACGAACAAAAAAACATCATTAAAAACATAAACTAAACATTAACCAAGATCAAAAAATACTCCATTAAAAAACAAATCTAAATGTAAGAATTATGTTGAGAGTATTGAAGTATTTTATAGAATGTTTTCACTCTCCCGACGACGAAGCCGGATTCTTTTTTGATAATTTTAAATTTACAAGACTTTTTATTAAATTTATTTAATCTATATATTAGATTTTACTAGTTGTTTCTCGAAAGATATTGGGGAATTATACATACTTAAGTAATTTAGCAAAAAGACATTTTTTTATGATATAATTAAAGCTAATAGGATAATTATACACATTTTTATATATATAGTTAAGGCTAATAGGATAATATTCAAAATAAAATAAATTATTTTCATATATTTTTTTATTTTTATATAGATTTATATATATATTAGATATATTTTAGTTTTTATTATACATAGCAAATAAGGATAAATAAATAAAAGATTTTTTTTTGGATAAGTACGACGTACATTAGGAAAAGTGAGCCGACTTTTCTGGAAATTTTATGTTTTTTTTTCCGAATATTATGATAAACTAGATAATTACAAATACACAAGGCATATAATCAAATAAAATACAATTCCAAAAGATTATAGAACCTAAGACTAGCAGATTGGGGGGGGTTTGGTTTTGGTTTTTGAAACAAAATTCTGTTTGTGAAAAATCTGCAGAAAGTCCAGCGTACTTGGTCAAAGTGCGGCGTACTTTCTGGGTTTACAGGAAAACTGGCGCACAAATAAGATGTGCGGCGCACTTCCTGGAGAAAATTGATTTTTGGTTTTCGTTTGTCAGAACACGGTA
>BQNB010134118.1:0-18359 GCA_026074375.1 Tanacetum coccineum | reverse complement strand
AATAGCTTTGGAATCAAAAGAAAAGAAAAAATAAAGGACAATTTTGCAAAAACAAACCAACAAGAAAGCTTAAACACAAAACCTAAACACACCACTCTATGGCCAATGATACCAATTGAAGAATACAAGTAATATTTGATATGAAATGGGAAGGAACTTAGTGATAGAAAGTGGAAGGATGGATGTATTCTAGAGAGAGAAAGTAAAAAACATATAATTCATTAGCAAAGTGAGAATACTAAACCAACCAACACCCTCTCCAAGCTATGGAGAGGGTATTTATACACTAGTTTGGCCAGCCATGGGGCCTATTGATTGGCTTACCATGGGCCTTGGGCCATATTAGCTTAATATGTTTAATATCTAACTACGGGCTTTGACTAGTAAATATTGGAAGTGACCGACACTTTTCTTGATCCTAACACTCTTATACGGTAAAAATTGCCATTTACCATTTGAAATCGAACACCATGCATACTGGGCACTAAAAAACTGTAACCCAGATCTCATCGCCACTGGTGAGAAAAGAATGTTCCAGTTACATGAGTTAGACGAACTCTTATATCAAGTATATGAAAACTCTCGTCTATACAAGGAAAGAACCAAAGTCTGGCATGACAGAAAACTCAAAATGAGAAAAGAATTCAAACAAGGAAACAAAGTTTTGTTATTCCACTATAAGTACAAATTCAAATAGCCAAAACTCAGATTTCGATGGCTTAGAGTAAAACATCAATATCCATCTGGATATGTTGAACTATATGGAAAAGATGGCAAAACTTTCATTGTTAAAGGCCATCGACTCAAACTATACCATGAAGAATGTAATGACCGAAGGGAAGAAATTACTCCATTCTTTCCCAAAAACTAAACCGCAGAAGTACGAGTCTAGCTAATGACTCTCTTAAAAATTAATCGCTTCTCAAGAGGCAACCCGTGCTTTAACTCAAGTGTGAAGGAGTCCCTCCTTCTCTCTTCTAAAAAAACCGAAAAATAATTTTATTTTTGGGTGTTTGGTTTGTTTAATTTTGCAAGTAATACATCATAAAATCAAAAAATTATAGCCCTCGCTCATGGATAGCTCTCTTGCAGCTACACTATACTATGGCCCATGAAGTACCTTTTTCCCTTAATTTTCCCTAGTTCTCACATTGAGGGCAATGTTCAACTTAAGTGTGGAGGGGAGCCAAAAAGAAAAAAATTAAAATATATATCATTTCTCTCCATGTTTGCCCTACAATCTAGCCGCATTTTAACTTATATTTTAAATTAAAAATTAATAAATAATTTTCTTCTAAAATTAAAATATGTATACACTTATTAAGGCAAATCCTACTTGGATTAACATCATAACTAGCACAAATTCAGTCCACTAAAATGTGAGGTATATTCTAGCCTTTGATGCATATCTTTTGCACATTTTATGAGGGTGTCGATAATTTAGTAGCTTCAGAATTTGTGCTTGATCATCATTTACTAACCGCAGTAAGGTTAATTTATAGGCAATATCGTATGATAAGAGGTAAAACAAATCCCAAGTAATCCCATTACCTGCAGCACTTGCTTTAAGTGAAAAAGTATCCCAAGTATCTCAAGATCTATGTGCTCAATATCTCAGCTCTGTGACAGCCTTAAGTTATCGTTATTATAAGTATTTGGTAAAAAAATAGGTTTAAAAATTATAAAGTTGTTACGAGTGTAGATGTATCAAATCACTTAACAAATAAGCATAAGTAAATCTAGAGAGAGAAATGAGGGTTGTAACACTTAGAGATAGAAAGAAGAAAATGTATTATGAAATAAATAAAACAACCAACCCTCTCCAAGGTGTGGAGAGGGGTATTTATACCATGCTATAGGCCGGTCAACATAAGGATGTCTTATGTTGACTCGGTTAGCTTGGTAATTTCCAAATATTATGCTACGAGCTATTCTACGATATATTAGAAGTGACTGAGTCTTTTCTCGATTTCTAACAATCTCCCCTAAAGGGAGGTCACTCTAATTTACAAAAACTTATACTTATCATTGAATGAATGGCTTCAATCTTTGCTTGTAGTCTTGTTTTCTTGATCTTTATCTTGTGAATCTTGATGTAGTAATATTTAGACTTTTAGGCTTTAGCTTGTCTCTTTAACTTGACTTGTATGTGATCTTGAGCTTCTCAAGATCATCAACCAAGCATAATCTCTTTTCGCCATCTTGTAATCTTTGCCTTCTTGTGATCTTGTGGCTTTTGGACCGACATGCTCATACCTTTCTTCATCTTGAAAGCTTAAAAAGGTCATCTTTCTTGAAACTCTTTAACTTTAATAGTTCGTCATTTCAAGGAAGACGTGCGGTATCAAAGTCGTGGAAGTCTTTTAAAGCATGTACTTGAGCTTTCATGATGTCTTTAAACATATGTCGGTCGGGTATGAGCATGTGGCATTGACTTTGACTTGTCATCGGTTAACTGCTGCCACCGTCAGGAAACCTACATGAATGGGTTAGTTATAAGCAACATATATGGACAAAAGTGTCTTTGCCATTTTGTCGAACACGGTTGTAATAACCATGATTCCTCGTTAATCAGTATATATAATGCTTTTGATCAGGTAGAATTTAAGAGAATCTCCTTGACAGGGTTTCGCAGCTGCACTAGCCGTTCTTATTACTGGAGCGTCTCAAAGCAGACAACACGGTAAGAGTGAACCGGTAAGTTACTATCTTCCCAATTAAGTCGTCAATTTGTGTTCAGCTTTCCTATGTCTAGATACCCTTGTGAGGCTTCCCATGGACATAAGATTGAAAACTAATTTAGGAAAATCAGTCGGTGTGTTAAGATGCAAATGGTTTTTATAACACACCAACAATTTTATCTTTTTCAAAATTCATTCATTAATGCATAAGTTGGACCGAATTGATATCTAGTATCACAAGTTTAATCCGTGTAGGATCTCACAAGTCACCTACCAACAAAGCTTGTTTAATGTGGCTCTAGAAGGATTTCCATCGTCACTGTGAATACTTTTAAGCATCACTCTAATGTTCTGGAAAAATAACAAGGATAATGCATAGGACTCTTGATATATTTCTTGTTTTTCACATTGTGTGAATTAGCAAGCATATTATGGATAGGTGTTCTAATGGGATTTATAGATGATCTCTTTTATGGTTCTAGACTCGATAGTGCACATTTGGTTTTAGTAATCGGAGGCTGGAGCAAACTGCCACCTTTTTAATATCAACTAACACGGAGTGAGAAAGTCGATAGAAATGTGTTTAATCTTCGTAAGAAATGAAACAAGAGTCTTTTGAGAGACCTTGAGTGGCTGGGAAGGGTTGTGCATTGCATCAATGGTCCATGATGACTATCTTCAATACCAGACAACAACTTAGTGTTTCTGATAGCATATGTATTAACCCAGTTTCTGCCTAAGTGTAAGGAGGGCTTCTTTATTTTCACGCTTATCTTTACATTTCTTTTTAATTCTTCAACCCCTTCAATGCTTACCAGGACTTCATCACTGACACCTTGTTGGGTTTGTTCCAGTGTCAGCTCTGTCTTATTCTGCATTTTTCTCTTTCTCACTTTTACTCCTTTTGTATCATACCTAAGGACTTCTATTTTATCTAATAGAGTGTCCATGGGTAGATCCCTCTAGTTCTGGCTGGATCATAGGAACGAATACATAATCTTAACCACCTTAGTTAAATACATGGTTCAGTTCTTTGTACAGTTTACCTTGCCATAAATTCACTGTTGAAAAAACTCATTAGGGTACTTATGGGATTTAATTAAAACTTTAAAAAAATTCTATTTAAAGTGTATTAGTACCAAGCTCTGCAGTTTTTGCATTTCAGAAAAGCTCCCCTTCTCAACACGTATGATCGGTATTCGAAAATGTTTAGAACATGGGGGTGGGGAGTTTACAATTGAGTATTTGATAACTAAGTAATATTTTTACTCACATTTTCTCACATTATAAAAAATTTCAAACCCCTTTGGTTATTTTGGATATCATTGATTTAAAATGTTTTTATAAAAATTAGGAGAAAAGTTTTCTATTATTCACAAGCCGTGTTTGGCACAATATTAATGCTCCTCATCATTCGTTGAGGGTATGTGTAGTGTCAGATTTCTGATAATTTTGATAGATTTTTTTCGTTAAACTCAACATACCTGTGGTTTTTTAAGTTTAATGAAAAACTCATGAAAAAAGTCATAGACTGACACATAACATCTAATGTACGAGATGTATGTTTCATTACCGAGGATATTGACCTTAATGCTGATACAATCATTCACTAATGAAGCAATCGAGATTTATGAAGTTTCTTCAGATCTTTATCTTTCTACCAAATATCTCGATGAACTATAGGTTTGTAGTGGATGTGACAGTGGTGGTTGATGTGTTGTGTTGTTCAGTTAGTCTCTGTTTAATGCTAGAGGAACATCAGCTTGGATTGCAGTGAGAAGCTTTGAAGATTTAGTTCCTTAGCTTCTTTTGTCTCTCCAAGACCCGGTTACACTTTCCAATCGGCACCCAGACATTAAATTTAAACAACAATCTCCCCCTCAATCAATGATTTTTTTTTTTTTTTTTTTTAACCCGTTTTTCTATTGAAAGAGTTGTTAGTCAGTGATTGAGTGCTCAGATTGTTCGGATTGATTGTCAAACAACACTTTTTCCCACCGTGGTTAACACAAATAATTTTGAAGAATCATTAAGAAAATATTATTTGGTTTTCATCAGGAAGCTTCTCTTCGATTAGAAAAAATGCACTGAAAATGTACTTAATCCCCAAATTGCATGGTTATTAAAAGTAATCAATGACCGAGCAAAATTAATTTCACATTGTTTAGGAACAGCTGTTCTAAAAGACGGACAATTTTCCTTCAAAGGACAAAAGGGTTTGCAATCTAAAGTAATTGCAAACACTTGGCATGAGCTCACAAACTTTGAATGTTTTGTTATAGTAGTCAAGATGAAGAGACTTCTATGTTCATTGCAAGGATAAATGAAACTGAAACGTGTATTTTCCTTTACGATAAGGACGGGTTATGCATGAAATGTACAATAAGCCAATTTCTTCTTCTTCTGCTTCCCACTCTGGTCCTCAAGATTCTTCATTGATGAAAGGGTTCTGGATGAGCTCGGTGGATTCTCTAGGCTGGAAATGTTGTTAGTAGTATGCTTCAAGCTTTCATGTACCTTAGGGTAATAGTAGCAAGGAAGACATCTTGCATGTGCTCCAGGGTTTTGGTCCAGGCACAAGAGCCATGACTTTGTTTAGAGTTTGAACCAAACATGGTATTCTCTTGAGTTTCATGGTTCATTCCTTCAGAGCCACTATTTTTAGAAGCATCCTAACCTTGTTCGTCACCAACATTTAGAATTTCAGTATCAGTCTCACTGTTTACCTTTTCTGAATTACCACCAAATTTAGCATCTGCATGAGATAGAGCTTTCTGAACCATCTTTGTGGTGTAGCATATCTCAGTATGTACAGAAGGTCTAGTAGTTTCATCCTGAGATGCTATAATCCACCTCTAGAATATGCATTAATCCATGGTACGTTGTTTCTTTGGCTTATACAGTTCCATAAGTGACCTTGCAGCTTGTACATCTGTTACACTGCCTTTCCCCTTAAACTTCAACTACTGGGAGTTTCTGGTGGTCTATGGAGCAGGTTCCCCGAATAGTCCACTCTGGTTAACATGTGCTTGACCATTTGCTTGAGAAACATCACAAGTCATTTGAGTACCTTGTTATATAGATTGTACTCATAGTCCTCTATATGAGGTTCAGGAGCTGGTTAAATTCATCTTCATCAACAAGGTTGGAAGTGGACTCTTCTCCTTGTGAATGTTTATGTCCGTGTTTACCAGGCATGGAGTAGTGACTCGAACTGGGTGAGCTTTGTCTGCAGGAGTGGAGTGACATTTAAGGCCCTTCCGAAGAAGATCAGAGCTTTGAGTAAGCCCGTGCTCATCGATTGAAGCTATAAACCCAGTCTTATTTGCATCATGTGGTCAGCGTATTCAGAAATAGCATAATATAGAGCGAGGGACATTTGCTTTGATGTAAGTGAATGCCCTTACATAGTTTGTAGTTCTGACGAATATCAACTGAAAAGGCGGAATGGATTGGGTTCTTTTGCTACTTATGTAGTTTCACAGAGAAGGTTTCCCTCTCCCAATCCTGTTTAATCACTACTGAGCAAATAAGGTATCTGTTTCATCTCTTCTTTTTCACATCTCTTTCACATTCGATCATTTCATTACACAATGGAGAGACCTAGTTTTAACCGTGTTGAATCACATTAGATTTACTATTCTCACCTTCAAAATTGCATATGTTATTGCCATTTTTGATCTAGTGGAATTAGAATACCAGTATGTTATAGGTTGATCTACTTAATGACTTTCTTATCTTAAAGTACAGGGCTCATGTAGTGATGCCAAGCAGTAGCCAGACGCCTTTGTGACATTTGTAGAAGTCGAGGTTTGAACTGATTTGACCAAACTAGTCAATTTGTTATGAAGATCGAAGGCTTGAACTATTTTTTCCCAAACAATCATTAGATTACCAAACGAGGCTTGAACTGCTGAGATCAAGCGTCATTATAGGCTCGGGTCCTGAACTGATGCGTACAGGGTGCCTTCATTTCCTTTAAATCGAGTTTTTTGAACAGCCTGATGTCCAGGATACCAAAAAATGATCTGTACAACTGCATTTGAAAACAGCTCGAATTTGTAGGGTTTGGAAATTTTAGATCCCCAATTCTGTGTTGGGTCTCTATTGGTTAGCTGACAGAGTAGTACATGTCACAGGAAGCATAGTTAAAGGGCACAGTTCTCCTAAGGCAAATTTCTTTCCTGTGGGTCTCCATTGATAACCACTTTAAGTTTTCACTTTGGTGAATTTCTTTCCTGTGGGTCTCCTTTGTAGTACTAACATTTGTAATATTTAAAGTTGCCTCTCCAATAACTTGATTGGTCTTGTTCAAACTGTTATCAGATAGTTTGCCTTTTGGTTGCCAAATCTGTTTGGTCTTGTTCAAACTGTTATCAGACAGTTTGCCTTTTGGTTTCCAAATCTGCTTCCCTTTATTCAAGATAATTTTTTTAGTGGGGGGTATCTAGCATTCACAGAGCTAAAATACTAATCAAAACATATTTCTATGTTTGCAGATTTCAAAACATTTGCTTACACGTTTTTTGCACACACAGGAGATTCAGATATTCGATTTATAATTACAACATGCTTAGCAGTAATGCTGAATCACTCGATTTCCTTTTGTCTAAAACAACTTATTTGTTCTAGGATGGTCGTCTATTTCTTGTTATTCACACTCTTTGATGGTAGGATCCTAATTGTTGCTTGGTTTGCTTCTAGGCTTTGATGCTTGCATCGAGTCGGAAAAACTGCCTTACTCCTGTAGAAGGAATCACCTGGACATTAGACGGTTGAGTTTTCTGGTGCAGTACATGTTTCTGTATGTTATTAGTGGATGTACTACATGTATCAGTAAAAGTAACTTGCTTTTTCCTAGTTAAAGGGATAGAAGGAGCCTTGCTATCTCTTTCTGTGAATTCTTTTAGGCAAGTGCCAATAACATATTCTACCAATTCCTAAGAAAGCTTAGTGTATGGATCTAGTATAGTAGTTTAAGTACATTATCTAGTGGTTTAACTACTCTAGCTTCCTCTACAATCTCCTAATATTTAACACTTCCTTATAGATGGTTGATATAGGTTAAATAAGCATTCCTATTGTTCTTAAGGCGAGGAAGGATTGGTTCTACATCTATGGGACATACATACCAGGAGCCAAGAACTTTTTGTTTTGACAGATTTTCATAGCGAGCACTTTCAAATTGCTTCTATTGGAGCCTTTAGATCCTACATCTGTGTTAACAAGGGAGAGTGTCTTTTCATTAGTGCTAGTTGCGCGTGATCTTAATAGACTCAACTTTCCTTGTAATGCTGCTTAACCTTTTCTATTTCTGCTCTTAAACGCTCATTCTGTTCAAGAAGATCAGTGACATCGTTATCATTATAAGGCTCACAACTTCTGTCATTCACATTAGAGACTAGAACTTTCAAGTCTCTAATCACGTTGTACTTTTCCTTGAATCTGATGTGTTCCTGATTCTTGATCTTAAAGAAGAGTAAAAATCAGGAGCTTCCTGTGTGATGCTTGCTGTTATTTTCTTTATCAACAACTTTCTTGAAGATGTTGATACTTTAATTGGCAAATTTACGGTATTCCCTTCAAGTTTTGAAATATGTTTTGACTCATTTAGAACCTTAGAATCTCTGCTTCAAGATCTAGACAAACGTGATTTTTCCACATCAAACAACAACAGTTGAATTCGACAAACAATTAGCTATTCAGATTTCTAATTTCAATGAGAAAGGTTTTTCTTTACAATTTCTGACAATTGCTTGTCCACGACATTATGACTCCACTCCTATCTGACAATTTGATTAAACATTTCTTCCATTACTTTAACTTCTTTAAAGAGGGCAGTATTGAATTACCTGACAAAGTATTCTTTAAGAGTTTTGAAAAATGGATTAACTTTAGTGATCTGGCCGGTAACATCTTTTTGTTTGTTCCAAAACCTTCTGTTCCCCTTCTATATCACCTGTTGGGTTGTTTCTCTTTTTGAATGTTTTGTAAATTTCCCGTTAAAAGTTGTGTGAGTACATAAAAAGATAATCTCTCTTGACTTTTTGTTGGAGAATCTGGGAGATAAGCTTGACAGGAGTATTGGGTTGGAACACTGTCAATGCTGGAAAAGTGGTTTTGGGAACTGAGGTCTTAGCATTTTTCCTGTCATTATTATCTATGGACCAAAATATCTGTTCTGGGGTCAGATTTCTTTGTGGAGCAAAGGTTGCAAGAAGGTTCTCCTTCGAGTAATCTGGGGGGGGGGGGGGGGGGCAATCCTAACTTTATTTTCCACACATTGAGGGCTTTGCATTTTCTCCATCATTCTTTTCCTAGTTATCTCAGCCATATCACGAGTGTCCTTCATGTAGTTATGGCCACTACAGGACGGTGCATGCTTGGACATGACTAATACTGCATTATAGAGGGCTGGTTGACTTGCTCTTTGCCAGGGTGAGACATAAGGGATTTTTTGTAGCTATCGCCTACTTGTCTTTTCATCATAAAACGATTTTTGGTTTACGTATATGTGAACCATTATATAGATTGATCTTGGTTTGTAGAATCTATCTTCAACATTTTCTTTTAGCCTTTTAATGTCTTAAAAACTCTTCAAGGTATTGTCTCTTCTTTTTGTTTTAAAATCCTATTTCAAAATGTTCGCTTATTCCTCACTATCTTATGATGGTTAAGAGTAGAATCGAAAGTTGCAATTGTGCAGAATGAAGTTCCAAATTTTAAAGAAGTAGGTTCTTTTCGATTTCGGTAGAGATTTTATTCTTCATTTTGTTCATCAATCTTTAGTTCTCTATCAGTTAATTCAAACTTAGCCCGTTGTTCATACACCCTGACCTGTTCTTATATCTCTCAAGTTCAGAAGTCAATGTGTATTAACTACTTTTAACTGCTTATTTGCTGACATACTTTGGAACACCTTGTTGCATGCATTTCATCGGAATTAACTCAATGCATCATTTCGTACAGAAGGATTCATTACTTTGTCCAACATGTTCTTCGTTGTCTTCACATACTGATCAGACGGAATAATATTACTATCACTGTATAGCTCAGCAATCGTCTGTCAATAACGTAGTTGTTTTGTACATCGCTTTGCATTCTTGTGTACTTCTTGATACTTCTCCATTATGATCTGCAAAGGTATCATGATCTATGTAACGCCAAATGGAGTATTCGAGTCATATGATTTGTCCGGATTCATCTGATAGATAGGATCTTAAGATGAAAGAAGAATTTGCATATTGAACATGGTCTGTGTGGTTTGGATATGATGGTGTTGGGGTGAGGAGACTCATTCACATAAGAGTCGGAATGCATCGATTGATCAGCTGTCAAAGGACATGGTCATTTTGAGTGCCAAATCATCCACATACGTTCACCATCCTCACCTACCGAACCCCCTCATCAAAATGGTGACCTATTCTCCTACAAGAAACAAACATCTGCTATTCATCCAGTTACCATCACAATTTCATGAGCATCATCTAGTAGCTTCTTGTCATTGAAGTAGTCTGAACATCCTTGAGGACGCTTTGGTTGTGGGACATTCTCGTGCTATAGTGCCCGATTCCTTTGAGTTTTTGTAGCACATAATGGGTTTATCTTACCAGGATTCATGTTTCCAACTCTGTTCTGACCTCCAACATTCCCAGCTACAACATTTCCTCTTGCATTGTTCCTCTGAAATGGTCCTTCCCTTCATTATTCGCATTGTATTACCCACGAACATCTGAAAAAACAACTTGCCCGTCTTGAACTGTAGCATTGTTCCTTGCGTTTGAGGAAGTTCGGTGTTTAATTGTTCATTTGAGGAGATGTGCTTTTGACATGATTGATTGGGAGGGCAAGTTGTGTTTAGTTAGGCTTTCAATCAAGTTATCGTTGTAGTGTTCCTTGTGTCCATTTGACAGTTATAACAATGATGGTTTGATTTGAGGATTGTGGGAGGATCAGATGATGGTGTTGGAGACTTTTGATTTGATGCATTTAGAACTAGGCAATGGGGTCATCAAGTAGGTTGAATGACACTCTTCCATATCATTTGTTGTTTCATTTTCAGGGTACTCATGTTGCTTCAAGTAGGCATACAACTGATCAAAGTTAGACTCTTTCAAACCTTTTTTTAGTTTGATTCTGTAATGAATCTACTCCTTAGGTAACATGTTGTTCACAAACTTAGAGTTAAGCTGCATTTCTGGACATGGTCAATCTTTATTGTTTCTCTGTCGGTTTAATGAGCTTCGAAAACCTACATAAGTAAAATAATTGTCTTCCTTTGATTTGACAGAAGCGTTCAAATTCATGTGTATTGTGATCCCTGTCATCCTTTGTTACTCAGAACCTTCCAGAATCATTTTCAACATTTGTCCCAATGTCTTTTGGTGCATCAGTGTATGGTTGATGAGTGTTGTAGATCGTCTTTTGGTTATACCTGAAGTAAGACTTATTCGTAGCTCGAATGTCTGCTTTATACCTTTCCTTTTCTTTAGCCAGTAAGGTCTGTAAAGACTATAGCACGTTCTGGACCTAGTTGAAGTGCACCCTCAGTTTCTTCAAAAGGAGTTTGTATGAACATTCCCATTTGAAATGGACCTTTAGTAATCGATTTCATAATGTTCTCTCCATTATCTTTTCCCAGACAATGACAGCGAATACGTTGTTGCCAAGATTCAAAGTCTGTTCTATCAAGCATTGGTGGGCGTGTATCGGAACCGGCATACCAAATATCTTCTAACGTATTAGATTGTCTTTGATGTATTGGTTATGAATGCAATTAAAGTTCACGGGATTTTACAAGTCTAAGATTTAAACCGATAAGAAGTTTACCGGGATTTTAAAAATCAATAAAAAACCATAAAAGTATAATTGGTGTGATATTTTGTTTGTTGATTTGTTGATATTTGGCTCGCAGCAGTTGGATTATGAAAAAAAAATAATTTTACCCTATTACCAAAATCAAAAATTTGGTTTTGTTAAAAAATAAGCTATAAGGCTAAAGAAAAAAATTATATTTTACTTAATTTTTCCCGCCAAAAAGTTGCTAAAAAGGTGTCGACCGAATAAATTTTTACCCTATTACCAAAATTTGAATTTGAGGTAAAAATAAGTTAAAAAGGCTATAGAAAAAAGATTACAAAATACTTAATTTTTCGGCCAAAAAGTGTCGCTAAAAGGGGGTGTCGTCTGTACTAGGTTTCTATCAAAACCGCGCTTTGAAATAAAACCAAACGCCTACTAATTGATTTGGCAAACCACTGCCTAACAGGGCCAAACTCGCGCCAAGATCATTACAGGCAAAAAACCGCATATGGTTATGATGTAAACTCGCTGCTGTTTTGATAACTCGCTGGATCAATAAAATAATCAATTCGCTTGTGAGGCAACTCGCTGCCAATAAACTAAGCAACTCGCCATGAGCAACTCGCTGCCTATAATCTTAGCAACTCGCTGTGTGTTTTAGCAACTCGCCGTGAGTTTTAGCAACTCGCCGTATCTTTTACCAACTCGCCGGTTATTATTTTCAAGCCAACTCGCCACTATCCTGTCGTAAACCGACGCGAACAAGCAAACTCGCCACCAATTTAAATTAAACCGCCTGCGAATATAATTTTTAAAATTAAAAAAGACCAAAGAAAATTACCCACGGGGCCTTTGACTTTTGGAACTCGCCTTTCGACGTTTTTCCTGAATATTTCCAAGATCTTTGTCGCCAACCTTTTGTCAAACCGCCGGCTAGGTGAAAATGGTTTATTTTAACCAACTCTCCACGAAGAACACTTGGAGAATAATAAGCAAAATCAGCACCATATTATCTTTTTTAACCACGATCATCAAAGTGTGACATGCAAATTCTAAGATGTTGTATGAAGATTAAAGCTCCAATAACATGTTTTTTCTTGTGATCATAGAAAACGAAGCAACCCCTTCCACGAAGAACATCCAAACTTAATAACCTTTATAAAATTCCGATCTAGGAGCTTTGTATACCACTTGAAATTGTTTACAATCTTACCTTTTTGATGTGTCTAGAACCAAGAGAGAGAAGATCAAGATTAACAAACAAATAAGCCAAAATCAAAAATGAGCCGTGAGCTATTTTCTTCAAAAATAAGCCATGAATTTGCGCTTATTTAACCATAAGAATCAATCACGAATCCAACTAGGCTCTGATACCAATTGTAGGATCGTTTAATTCATAACACTGTGATGATTCTAGTGATTGGGCTAGTTTCTAGAGAGAGAAACACATGAGAGAGATTTTCTAGAGAGAGAGTGTATGTGTTTAATGAAAATGATTATTGACTAGCTTGCCTCTTCCAAAGTTGGAAGAGGCTTATATAGTTTTTACAAAATACTGGGTATTAGCGCTCTCACCGGCTTCTTTTAAAACGAAGACATACGTTCAAACCATTAAACTACGAACTATTATAAACAATAAATATACGGGGTGACAGAGTCTTTTACTCATATCTAACACACTCCAATTTACAAAAACTTATGCTTATCATTCAATGAATGTCTTCATCTTTGAGGTTAGTCTTGTTTTATTGATCTTTATCTTGTGATCTTGATGTAGTATAATTTTAAGAATTTTTAGGCTTTAGATGTCTCTTTAACTTGAATTGTATGTAATCTTGAGTTCTCTCGAGCTTCATGAACCAAGCATAATCCTCTTTTCGCACATCTTGTAAATATTTCCTTCTTGTGATTTTGTGGCTTTTGGACGAAATGCTATACCTGTATTCATCTTGAAACCTTGTTTGAAAAGGTCATTTTCTTGAAACTCTTTTTAACTTTAATTACTTCATCAATTTCTAGGAAGACGTTGCAAGTTATCAGAGTTGTGGAAGTTCTTTTGATGCATGTACTTCAGCTTTTTGATGTCTTTACACATATGTCGGTTCGGGTGAACATGTGGCATTGGACTTTGACCTTTTTCTTGGTCATCGGTTAACTGTTGCCACCGTCAGGAAACCCACATGAATGGGTTAGTGATAAGCAATATATATGGATAAAAGTGTCTTTGTCACTTTGTCGAATACGGTTGTAATAACCACGATTCCCCGTTAATCAGTATAAATAATGCCTGTGAAAAGGTAGAATTTAAGAGAATCTCCTTGACAGGGTTTCGCAGCTGCACTAGCCGTTCTTATTGCCGAAGCATCTTAAATCAGACAACACGGTAAGAGTGAACCGGTAGTTACTATCTACGATTAAGTCGTCAATTCATGTTCAGCTTTCCTATGTCTAGATACCCTTGTGAGGCTTCCCATGGAAATAAGATTAAAAACTGATTTAGGAAAATCAGTCGGTGTGTTAAGATGCAAATGGTTTTTATAAAACACCAACAATTTTATCTTTTTCAAAATTCATTCATCAATGCTTAAGTTGGACCGAATTGATATCTAGTATCACAAGTTTAATCCGTGTAGGATCTTACAAGTCACCTACCAACAGAGCTTGTTTAATGTGGCTCTAGAAGGATTTCCATCGTCATTGTGAATACTTTTAAGCATCACTCTGATGTTCTGGAAAAATAACAAGGATAATGCATAGGACTTTTGAGATATTTCTTGTTTTTCACATTGTGTTAATTAGCAAGCATATTATGGATATGTGTTCTAATGGGATTTATATATGATCTCTTTTATGGTTCTAGACTCGATAGTGCACATTTGGTTTTAGTAATCGGAGGCTGGAGCAAACTGCCACCTTTTCAATATCAACTAACACGGAGTGAGAAAGTCAATAGAAATGTGTTTAATCTCCGGTGAGAGAGAAAATGAACAAGAGTCTTTGAGAGACCTTTGGGTGCTGGGAAGGGGTTTTGTTGCATTGCATCTCATGGTCCATATGACTATCTTTCAATACCAGAAACAACTTGTTTGTTTCTGTTGATATATGTATTAGCCCGGTTTTCTTCCTAAGTGTAAGGAGGGGCTTCTTTTTTTCAGCTTTATCTCTTACATTTCTTTTTTAATTCTTCAACACCCTTCAATGATTACCAAGACTTATCACTAACACCTTGTTGGGTTTTGTCTCAGTGTCAGCTCTGTCTTATTCCTGCATTTTTCTCTTTTCACAGTTACTCCTTTGTGATATCATACCTAAGGGACTTCTATTTTATCTATAGAGTGTTCCTAGGTAGACCCTCAAGTTTTGGCTGACTCTGGGAACGAATAACCTAATCTTGACCATCCTTATAACTCAAATTATTACAAATCATGGTCGGTCTTATGGTATTATTCTCAACTTAAAACATTTGAATAACATCGATCAAGGTACTTTGGATATAAATCAAAATATTTAGTACCTCAATGGTTTTACTTTTTAGAAATGCTCCCCCTCAATACATGCATCAATATTTGAAAATATTTAGCACATGAAGGGTGAAGCTCGCACTTTAGTCTTTAAGATCACATCTTTAGCCATATATTTTAATCACATTTCTCTCCTTATCCAAAATGTCAAATCTCTTGATATTTAGGATATCAATTGATTCAGATATGTTTGAAAACTGTTTAGGGAGAAAAATATTCTGATAACAAGCCGTATTAGGAACATTTTAATGCCCCTAAATTTTGTTGGTATAATTTATATATATATATATATATATATATATATATATATATATATATATATATATATATATATTAATATAATATTAATTTGAAATTTTTTGAATTTATTGAAAAATTATAGAAAATTTATACTCAAACACTATTTATATCCTATTATTATAAGTCTATGCTACATATTCACATTGTTCACAAGATAAGATTTAAGATTGGACCTGACTATCATACAGTATGAGTCATCAGTTTGTAGTCCATCT
Source organism: Tanacetum coccineum (assembly GCA_026074375.1). Lineage (NCBI taxonomy): Eukaryota > Viridiplantae > Streptophyta > Magnoliopsida > Asterales > Asteraceae > Tanacetum > Tanacetum coccineum. Next base: position 2,840 of record BQNB010134118.1, on the reverse strand, counting down.
CAAGTTCCTAAGCACCAACCAATCACTCTAGATTTTTGATGATTCGCCTTTTACGCATCTGCTTATCAATCAATTCGACCATAAGCTCTGATCTCTTTTTGTCTATGGCCGTCCACTTTCTTCTTGACATCTCATCATTGTATCCCAAATGAAAATCAAATATTCTGTGATGAAGCTCATCCCAAACTTTCTTGAGTGCCCCTCTAAGAACTTGTATAGGTCATCAGCCCGCATCACTCGTTTCTATTTGTTTAAGTCTTCATAGATTACCCTTGGTGGTTTGTATGATTGAGTGTAGAGTTCTTTGAATTCTATTTCAGGAAAGGTCTGTTAAGGTGCATTGATGTTAAGTTTCTTCTGGTAACTCTCTACACCAAGCTGTAATTCTTCGATACGTCTTTTGATAATGAGACTTATTATGAACATACAAAGAGACACAATAAATTCAACAATGTCACTTTCATTGAGATGGAATAGCTTGTGTTGAGCAGCAAGAATCATCATGTCTTCAATGTTGTTCAAGTGTAGATCTACAAAGTCACCTTCTTTAAACTTGTATAGCTGTCAATCAGCTCTTTTGACCACAACTTCTTCCAAGTGACCATATCCATGCAGTTTCTTGACACTAACACTCTTCACACCAAGAATTTTCTGAGTGGAATAGACATTATGCTTGGAAAATTTGTTAATCTAAAATAAGTACCAAAGTTTACGCCTTTCACCCTGGTGTTTGATCCCCTTGGCAACATCTTTGTCATATGCATGCTTGATAGTACTCTAAAGCGTAGGGGTCATGTCTTTAATACGTGTAATATCATACCGAGCTGCTTTGGTCTTTGTGATCAATGTAGTGTATGTCTTCTCTAGATCGGAAGTTTTTAGATACTTTAGATCATTGTTGAAGAAGTAATCAACAACTACGGTTAGATGGCCTTGGCGACCTTGTAGGGGAAGAGGTTTGGACAAGTCAAATGGGTAATGATCTCCTTCTAGATTGTTCCAATCAAGTTTGTCTGCCAATGCATTGAAACACTCTTAGAAGTTGTACTCAAGTTCGATGCTGCTAGTACAAGTGCCTTTTAACAGATTATAGGTAGGTCCTAACAAGAGATCTTAAGTAAGATTGTCTATCTTGAGTCGATTCAACACATACTTGGATAAGTCAATCGGAGTGGCCATTAGATCATTGAATGTGAGAGGATCCTTTATAGCAGAGACCATTTGGTTGAACCAAGGTTGTTCATGTTGATCAAGTACAACTTGACGCTTGTTCCATTCTGGATCAAGAGTATGAGGCCTTGGAGGTTGCTTGAACCAATCTTGGTTCAGAGTCTTGTTTGTATTGGGTTCTGAAGTGTCTTGTGGTTGATCATCATCATGAACTACATCTTCACCTATAGTGTTGAATGCATCATCCATTACTACCTTAGCAATTGGTTCTTCAACCGGTTCCTTTGTAGATGCAAACTTACCAGTTTTATAACCTTTTGATGAAGCTTTACCTTTAGGGGTTTCCTTGGTGGTGGATGGTTTCTTGGAAGACTCTGACTCTTTGGTTCTTCGCCTCTTTGTCTTTTTACCCTGAATTAATCCAGCTGAAGGGTCTTCATCATCATCATCATCATCATCGTCATCATCATCATCATGTTGTCTTTTATAGTTCTTTACTGTATCAATAACTCCCTTATCCATGGCATTTTCATCCTCTATCAAAGCTTCCATGAGTGCATGGTACAATGCGTAATTAGTAGGATTTCTGTTAAAAGACTTGTTTTCATGCATGGTTTGGTAGAGAGCACTTTTTAGATCATACTCTTTAAGTGCCGCCTTGTCAGTGGACTTAATGGTATACTTAGGCATCTTTTCCTTCTCAGCTTGTTCCCTCTTAATCTTGAGAATCTCTAAAGCACTCTTCTTGGACTCTTGTTCAAGATTAGTTGTTGGAGTTTGAATCTTGCTTGACTCGAGAGTTGGCTGCACAAAGTGTTTCTATAGAGGCTTTTGAAGAGCATTACCAAGTTTAGATCCAAGATAATTATCAACAACTATTGGAACTTGGGACTTAAGAGTAGCAAGAGCTTTAGCAGAGAGATTAATTTTCTTTAGCTCAGACACATCCTTATCTAATTTTCCAACTCTTAGCTTAACATCAGTGAGTGCATTAGATTCAGGGACAGCAGTGGTGATGGTTGGAGCATCGGCTATGATTGGTGGTGTAGGGATTGGTGCTGTTGTTTGGTGAGGTATATGTGGTATGTTGGAGACAGATGATGGGGGTAGAAGAGTTGTTACAAGAGCCACTGAAGGAGTTTCGGGTATAGGAGTGAGGGCTGAGGGCTTAGAAATTAATAAGACAGGTATAGTAAGCGCATATGGAGAATGGATAAGTAGAACTTCCAATTGGATTTTAATATCCAACAACGAGTTGATCTCAGAATATGTAGTATCCTTAACAGTACCAACTAAAGAAGTATCAGATGATAGTTTAAGAAATTGGTCACCAAAACCTAAAGATACAGATAAGCTGGAGCTTGTTAGAGGAAGTTCAGCTTTCTTGGCATTATCCTTAATTTCTTCAATCTTTTTAGCATCTGGTTTGGCCACATCAGATATTTCTGCATTACCTTTTCTAGAATCTTCAACTTCGGCATTTGTCATCTCTTTATCTGCATCGTCATTTACTTGTTCATCAACTTGTACAAACTCATCATTGGTTTCTTTATCATTAGTTTGTACATATTCACTCCTATGCACAAATTCATCATCAAATTCTTCATCTTCTGTCTTTCAAGATCGATGCTTTTGTCATCATCATCATCATTATCATCTTTCTTCTTTTC
>BQNB010134117.1:0-10684 GCA_026074375.1 Tanacetum coccineum | reverse complement strand
GTCATAAGTGAGTTTTCCTTCTACATTTTTTCATGTGATTTAAAATATTTCTATTAATTATATTTTAACTAGCTTCAAGGCCCGTCTGATGAGCGGTTAGCTATAATTTTATTTTTGGTAAATAGATAATTGAGAACTATTATGTAATGTATAAATAACTTGAATGATTGAAAGGTAAAAACAAAAAAAAATAAAAGTGTAAAAATGTTACTACTATTAATCTAACGTTGATATTTGTACGGAATCTAAAATACATAATACTACCATTATATGTAGTTGATAAAAAATACTTCTTAAAATTCTAAAAATCTTAATTTTTGTAAAAATATCGGTAGAATATGGAGAGTCTTGAAATTATTCTCGTTACTGTAAAATGAATCACCATTCGGAAACCGAATTAAGGCACAACATGGAAGCAAAATTGTTCTCGTGATATTTAGCGAAATTAAAGCAAACGTTATTTTGTTATGTTTATCATCTTCGGCTTTTGAATATCGAAATGAGTATTATAAAGCCAAAATTTAGTAAAAGATAAAAATTGATTTTAAAAAGAAAAAATAAGGTCAGATTCATAATAAACATAACAAAAATACATAAACTTATAATCTATAAAAGAACTTTTTTATATACAACGTTCCTTATAGAGTTGTTGTAGTTCCTCATCATTGCACACTTCATTTTTAGTGTTTGGAATGGACATTGTTGTTAGCATATGATGCACCTTTGTGTGTATCAAGGCAAAAAGACCATACAACCATCTTTGTAATGCATTTTTTCACATGATGCAACCAACACATTCTTTCACATGATGCAACCAACGCATTCTTTCACATGATGCAACCAAACTGTAAGGATATAAAAACATATTATAATGTCATGACGATGACCACATAGATGACCATTTCAGTTAAAATCACAAAATTGACTGAAATGGTCATCTCGGGTGCTTATAGAGCTCTTGCGTAAAACTATAGTCAAACTACAAAGTCGAAAAATGAGATGAGCATGATAAGAATATGTAAATCGGAATGTAATTCACTATTGTCGATGTAGTTTAAATTTCTATAAAAGCATGAAGGGTTGTACTAACATGTACATAAAGTAAAGAAACAACTTTAGGCAGAATGATGACCGCATAAGTATCTGCACAAACTTTAGCCGGAAAATCTTGAAAATAGTTTTAAACATGTTTTAGGTTACACTTATCATATGGCAAACATGACAAAGTAGGCAAAGGTTTCTCTAGCACTTGAGCACTTCTTCTCAAATAGGCAAAGGTTTCTTGGTCTTTTGGGAGTGGTATGTTGAGAGAAAAATAAGTCCTTGAGTGAAAGGGGTGAGTTTTCTATATAGAAAACCAAGCCAAACACTGATATATGTAGTAGTACCAACCCTTGGCGACCAAGTAATTTCCTTGGGCTCAAAGGGCCATAAAAGGGATGGTAATGACAGAAATTAAAGCTTGAAAGAGTTAAGGACCAAGGATAATAAAATTGCATTTAAGTATCAGCAGCCCACGGCCATAGACACAGCCCCCGGCTGCAAACATGGCACCCGGCCGTGGAAACGGCAGTGGAACACGCCCATGTTTCTTTTTTTACCTGCAACAGCAACCGTGGGGCGGCTAGGGGGATTCGCGGCTGGTAATCTTGTTGGGTTTGTGAAAGAGAATAAAGAGGATGGATTTCTCAAAACAAAAAAATGTAGATCTTTCTCTTGTCTTTCCGTGGCCTTTTGAATCAAGTCAATCGGAATTCATATGCTCTAGTTATGAATAAATGTTGGAGTGTGTCTAGGAACTAAATAGACCATCAAAACAATCTCTTGGTTTTTGCTTATTTTATTCCATTTCTTCTCGTGTTTTTCCATCTTTTGCATAATTCTTGCTTTTGGGAGCAAACAAATTCATGACTCTTTATTTCTCTAATTTGACTCCCGGACTTGAAATTTGTAAGGGGGAATATTCGGTTCATGCATATTCTTGGGTTTATTCAACTTTCTTTGACTTGGCTAACTATGTAACATGAAAACATTAACTTTGTGCTAATAAGTCCAAAATTCGTTATATTAAACAAAATAACATGTATAAAAACCTTGATATCGCTAGCTCCTAAAATTACATTGTATACTTTTGAGGGTTATATTAATATAATCGATTATCGTGATCCCCGTTACATTACAACAACAAACAGCTTGATTTAATAGAAAAATTATGTTATTAGAAAATAAATTCATATAAATTAATTAATTTGTTATTCTATTTATTAATTTAAATATTATATAATTAAAATTTTTTTTTTTATTATTAATTTAAAAATTTTAACTTATTCTACTTATTAAATTTATATAAAAATTGTTTATATGATTAAATTTTATAATTCAAATAATAAATTTTATTTTTTTTATAAATATTTAATATAATATTTTATAAATTTTTTTATATATTTATTTATAAATTTTTATTTATGCTTAAAAATGTAAATATTACAAAACAAAATCAAAAAAATAAATAAAATTATCTATATTTATATAATTTTAAAATATTAATCTCGTTATATTAAACAAATAACATGTATAAAAACCATGATAACGCTCCAAAAAACATGTTACTTTTGAGGGTTATCAATACACGATTCTCGTGTCCCCGTACATTACAACAAAACGGTAAACTCGAACGCATGATTCGAACAATCAACAACTTTATATGTACCTTACTTTTTCAAGCCCATCTTCCATCTTATTTTTTAGGTCGGATCCCTTCTCATGGCCACCCACCTCTTAAATATATTACCATTCACAACCATAAACAAAGACATATTAGATTAATTGATTTGCTTGATTGATTGCTTGACTATTATTGATAACAATCGACATATATATAGGATACAAATGAACCTTCTAGATTATGGGTTGCCCTAGAAGCTATACAAACTGGGCTCGGGCCAATGGGCCGATGATGACATCAAATAACATCTATTTTATAGCATTATTTATCCCACGTTATTAACCCATTTTGTATAATTATTGCAAAGAATTGTTACTTAATCGTTCATATTTGATAATTGCAGTAATTATGGAGTACTTGGTGAAACTTGACTAAAAGGCACGCATTCTAGAGCATAAACGAAGATATTTGGAAGATTACTATTCTGATGACCAATACGTCGTATCCATCAAGGAAGATACGGCGTATCCGTGCCTGCACTCACCAAAGACCACGAAAGGAAACAAGCTCAATACGCCGTATCCAGAGAAGACCAATACGCCGTATTGGAAATATAGTATGTGAAGATCTGGAAGATATCAAACGTGATCCCTACTCCAAGAAACCCCCAATACGCCGTATCTAATCCCTTGGATACGCCGTATCGAACCGACTTCCAGACAGTATAAATAGAAAACTCAAAAATGAGTTTTAAGTGTGCTAAATCATATTCTCGATACCTAAACCACAAAAGTCGATTTTCAGAGGAGAAAAAGAGCAGAAGAGGTCTTGCAACGCATTCCAATCTATAGGAGACAACGTGTAATTTCTTACACTTTTGTAATCGTTTAGTTTTTGGTATCATTCGTTAATTCGGTTAGTTTACCTTGGCTAAGCCATTACTCTTGTATTAATTATGATGTTTGAAGGCTAATACCTTCAGGTATGAGGTATTAGCCATTATTATGAAGATCTGAATGTTTGGTTTTGTTTATATCTCGATTTCTTAATTTATCGATGTATGCTTGTTTATGTTTATCAATTTATACTTGTTTACGTGCTTTTGTATGCGACCTATCATTCAACTGGATTTAGTGATACGGACCAAGTAATCTAGGTGCCAAGATAGCTCTCCATATAGTAATCTACTAGTTTTAATCCCCGTGCACGCACGGGGCTTGTACATTATGTTTTTTAAATATATTTATAATTTTTATTTTTTCTGTTTTATAAGTTATGAAAGTTTAAGGGGTTATTTGTTTTCTTTTTTAAAGTCATAATAAAATTTGTAAATTTATAAATTTACACTTAACTTTATACAATTTATTTAAAATTAAACCACTATAGTTTTATTAATTACCTCCTCTTTTTTTCAAGTTTTTGTTTTTATAAATTTGACACATATATTTTTATGTGTTTTTTTTTTTTATGGTGTTTTTTTTCCTTTATCAGATTTCTCCACCAAAATATAATGCCCGCAATGTTTTTAGATAGTTATTTTAAGCTTTTTTATTTAAACATATTTTCTAAAAATATATAAAATATTTGAAGCATATGTACTAATATGGAAAGAATTTCTTTTGTTTGTTTCTAATGCAATAAAAAACTAAAATAAAAAGTTCGTACACTTTTCTGGTATTTTCCATTTGACATAAGTAAAAAGATCATTAGAATCATAGGATCACAAATATTGTCCTTTTTAAAACTGTTGAATGATAAGGTTACGCTTATGCTTAACTAGTTGTAAACAGGGAACACTGCCTCTTGTTTATTTGAACTTGTTGACTAGTTAGGTGTATCTAGATTAAACTTCAACTAATAAATGTTTTAATTCCATTGGTAAATAGTTGGTCAAAGTGGATTCTACTAGTGTATAGATTTTATTAAGCAGTAGTATAAAGTAAGTGGGAAAGTCTCTATGGAGTTAGGGTTTAACAAGGATAACCATTGCTTTTATCACCTAGATAGATTATAATCTGGTAATTAAGGATGACTTTAAATTTTTTATGCGGAAAGGGGGAAATGCTAATAAGGATGCTTTATGCGGATGCTTTAATTGTGTCAGAATTGATGTGTCTAGGTCTTAGGATGAAGTCCCGCCTAAGTCTAAGAATGATATGCCTCTTCGAGATAAGTAATCATTGCACTAAATAAACAAACCAACCTTCTAATCGAATTAATGATGGCTAATACAGTTTTCTATTATAAGGCTCGACCGCTCTTTTATCTTCTGTTAATTTTCTTGCGTGGGTTAAAGTGTCTTGAATTGATTGTAGTCACCAACCAAACCCGTGCCAGTCTCTCAGGCTGAAACACCCCTTTTACCTGTTAGAATTAGGATTAGAACTAACATAGGATTAGCATAGGTTTGACTTAGATTAGTAAACCAAAATATAAATAAATTAAGAGATTTAACCTCGCTTCAAGTGTTCGACACCCTACTTACCACGAATCTACCACCGACCGGGTACACTGCCCGTTAAAGTGTTATTTTTGGTTAAGTCGGCAAAATATAAATTTAAAACTTGAATCATAAAAATATACACCACACAACGACACATCAGCCAATTACACTGAATATACAATATAATATGTACTCTAATACGCCCCCGCAGTTGAAGCGGGAGATTTGCAAACGCTCAAACTGGATCTGAAATCAGTAAACAACGGGTATGGGAGTCCTTTTGTAAAGATATATGCATACTGAAATCGAGAAGGGACATGAAAAACTCGAACATGGCCTGCTGCTACTTTGTCACGAACAAAATGAATGTCAATCTCTATATGTTTGGTGCGCTAATGTTGCACCGGGTTTGCAGACATGTATACGGTACTGACATTATCACAGTAGACCAAGGTTGCTGTGAAAAGAGGGGTATGTAGCTCACGAAGAAGGTTGCGGATCCAAGATGTCTCAGCTACAGCATTCGCAACCTCGCGGTATTCAGCCTCAGCACTAGAACGAGACAACGTGTCCTGGCGTTTGGAAGACCACGTCAGGAGGTTGTCACCAAGAAAAACACAATATCCAGAAGTAGAGCGGCACGTAGCCGGACAACCTGCCCAGTCAGCATCAGAGTAGGCAATAAGTTGTGATGTAGTAGACCGAAATAGCTGTAATCCAAGATCAGTGGTTCCTCAAAGATAACAAAGAACACGTTTCATAGCATTAAGGTGTGGCTCTCGAGGATCATGCATGTAAAGACATAACTGTTGAACTACATATGATAAATCGGGTCGGGTAAAGGTGAGGTACTGAAGTGCTATGGCAAGGTTGTGATATAGAGTAGGATCAGTGACCGGTGATCCTTCAGGTCCAAGCTTCTTTTTGATGTCAACTGGGGTCCTACAAGGGTTACAATTAAGCATTTGTGCCTGCTCAAGAATCTCGATAGCATATTTCGTCTGAGATAAGAATATGCCAGCGGTAGTACGCGTAGCAGATATACCGAGAAAATAATTTAGTGGGCCAAGGTCTGTCATAGCAAATTACGCATGTAGCGAAGAGATGATACGTTTTATGAGTAAAGTAGAAGAAGCTGTAAGAATGATATCATCCACATATAGTAGTAAGTAATTTTGTTTGTGGTGATGGTGTTGATAGCGGAGTTAGAGGTGTTGTTTGTGGGGTTGTTTGTGGGTTTGTTTGTGGTGTGGTTTGTGGTGGTGTTTGTTGAGGAGAAGTAGGTATGGTAAGTAGGTGAAGTGCAATTGGGGGAGGTGTCGAGATTATCATCTAAAAATTGGTATGAGGGGAGTTTAGTTAGAGTCATAGATCCGAAGAGAAAGACAGTTTCGTCAAATGTGACATGACGAGAAATGATGATTTTGTTTGTGTTCATGTCAAGGCACCGATATCCACGGTGATTGTAAGCGTACCCGAGAAAGATAGATGGTGTGGTACGAGGGGCAAGTTTGTGTGGTGGAAAGGTGTAAGGGTAACAAAGGCATCCAAATGTGCGAAGATGGGTGTAAGAGGTTGGTTTGTTGAATAATTTTGTGTAAGGGATGTCATTGTTGATGGAGGTGGAGAGGAGGATATTAAGTAAGTAAGCGGCAGTAAGTAGTGCTTCGACCCAATACTCGGGAGAAAGACGGGCTTGAAAGAGGAAAGAACGTACTACGTTATTAATAGTACGAATCATGCGTTCAGATTTGCCATTTTGTTGAGATGTACGTGGGCATGAGAAACGAAATTGAATGCCATTAGTGGCAAATAATTCATGAAGGGAGTTGTTGTCAAATTCTCCACCATGATCACATTGAAAAGCTTTGATTTCACGGTTGAATTGGGTTTTTATAAAGGCACGAAAGTGTAGAAGTTTTGACTGCGCATCAGATTTTCTGTGAAGTAGGTAAACCCATAAAAAAATGTGAATAGTGATCTAAGAAAAGGACATAGTATTTATATCCACTCATGCTAGAGACAGGAGATGTCCAAAGGTCTGAGTGAATAATGTCAAAGGAAGATGTAACAATAGAGGTAGATCGTTAGAAGAGAAGTTTTGTTTGTTTACCTAACTGGCAGGCACGACACAAGTGTTGAGTGTTTTTATTATAAGACACAAGGCCACGTGACGACAGTATTTGAATTACAGCGTCACCAGGGTGACCAAGACCTTGATGCCAAAGGGAATGGTTATTGGTAAGTATGACGAAGGTTGAGGCGGCAACGTGTAAAGGGTATAGATCACCCGTGCTATCACAACGAAGAAGGGTTTGACGGGTATGATAATCCCGTACAGTGAAACCATATGGATCAAAATCAATAGAGCATTTATTATCGGTGGTGAATTTTCGTACTGAAACAAGGTTTTTAATGATATTGAGTGTGACAAGAACATTTCTAAGGTGGAGATGACGATATAGATTAGGGATTTGTACATGACCAGAGTGGGTGACAGGTATAGATGATTCATTTCCGACAATAACTGAATGAAAATTACGATTAAGAAAAGAGGTTTGAAGGTTACCGGTGTAAGATGAAAGGTGAGAAGTTGTTATAGTATCCATATACCATTGTTGATCATGAGAAGCTATAAGAATAATCTTCTTTTTTTCCGATGAAGGTGAACAGTACTCGGTGAACAGTAACGTTGATGAATAGTACTCGATAAACAGTGTTTTTTTTTTATTTGGTGAAAAGATTAATGACAAAATAGGGGAGGGGACGACTAAGATGAGATATTTTAGGAGTGGATCGATATAGGCTGTGATACCATATTAGATTAACTGATTTGCTTGATTGATTGTTTGACTATTATTGATAACAATCGACCTATATATAGGATACAAAGGAACCATCTAGACTATGGGTTGCCCTAGAAGCTATACAAACTGGGCTCGGGCTAATGAGCCGATTACACTTAATATACAATATAATATGTACTCTAATACGACACACCTCACTTTCGCCTGTATAACATAAAACCCAACTACACGTCTTTACAACTATGCTTCTTATAAAGTCTTCTCAACGAGATCTTGTCTATTAAAACTAGGTAGTGTATAAGGCCGTGCTGAAAAGTGACAATCAATTGACCTTAGCACCATAATTACAACTGTGAAAAACTTGTAATTTCTGTGAAAACGACCTGGACCCATTACCTAAGGTTAATTACATACAAAAGGGTATACGATTGCCTTCTTGTTTGTTGTTTTTTTAGTCCAAATTTTGTTATTTCCAGTATTATAATTTAAAAGCCTTGCAAAACACCACAAATCACCTTTCATTGGTTTGTTTGAACCACTTCCACTGAACCATTTTGTGCCTACACCCAATTGGCTTTAAGATCCCAACCTTAACACCCCTGCAATCTTTTTTCAAGTGTCCAAGTTTCCCACACTTCTAACAAGTCAGTTTAGACTTCTTACTATGATAATATTTGCTGTTATCCTGATGCTTACGTTTACCCCTGTTGTTAGTGTACCTGGTGGAGTTGTTATGCTCCACTATATTGACAACTAAAGGTACAGCAACATTGTTGCTCTATGAGCCTTTCACTATCCTTCAACCTGAAGGGATATTCCACAATGCGCCAGAATGGAACTGCCTAACTAACAAGAGTTTAAATCCTCCTTCTTTAAAGTTCATTCTAGTATGCATGAAAAATCTTTTCCAAGAAGGGGGAACTTTATCAATGATACAAGAGACTTGAATAGCCTCATGCATGTTTATCTTACGTTGTGTAAACCCACCAAGAATACCAAAGAAGTTCATTTGTTGTAGTGTTCAAACACATTTTGTGAATCGACATTTTGTAAATGTGTGCAATTACTAACAAAGGAACTTTCCTTGTTTGATGTAATATTACACCATAATAATTTGGCGCTCCAAGGAATCCCATTATTTTCTTTTCAGATTCAACATTTTGGTAAATATCAAACAAGGAATGAAACATACTATTGAGAATGATACCACAACACATATAGTTTTTGTCATTCTTCATCCATTTTTCTCCAACTTTCCTAATCTTGTTCCACCATACCAGTTCTCGCCCGGATCCCCATCCTTTAGGTATTGGTGTAGTCAACACATACACCACACTCATGGTTCACAATAGAAAGTGTGTATTAATTTTCCATCTACCGAAGTCCGCCCCTTCAAACTTATCCATGTCGGGTAAAGACAATCAATGGGTACTGGATATCACATAAAGTCGTGTACTCATTTTTCAAAGAAGATTATTCGACCCTATGCCTGGGTTATATAAATACGTCCTTGGGTTTGATTACAGGTACTTGCCGCCGCATCACGCGAGTACGTGCTAGTACAATTCAATTCAATGCAAGAGACGTATTTACTCATCTGACAAACATTCTCTTATAGTATAGAAGCTAAGGTGTGATAGTTATTCATGAGGTACTAAGTACGTGTCAAGCATTTAATGATATAGTAAATTTCCAAAAATGCTTTTGAGGAGTATAGGAGTGTAATCGAGTCGTGTTGAGCCAAGCGTTGTCAACCGAGTAATTAAACATGGTCATTAAATGCAATTATAACTACCCTTGAATAGGTCAAATCCTTTACAAGTATTTGAATTCATTTTAGTTAAGTCATTCCTTCAGTGACATGAACACTCATTAGCTAGCTTACTGAAGAGCATACAAGCCGAAGTGTTTAAACTAATGAAGTGTTCATACTAAAACAACTCACTGATAAGGTAACCCACTAAGGATAATTCCTCTGATGAGTTACTTTATGATGAGATTCTTTAGTTTCATACTCAAAGAGCATGAAGCTGAACTCATCAAGATGAATACCATTGAGTTCTGAGTTACACTCACTGAAGAGTTAACTCACTGAACTTCATCAGTGTGTTAATATCCATTTCTCACTATTAGTGATCTGATGGGTGTGCACTCCGCACCTTCTGACCCATTGTTCGATATGAATTGAACCCACAATTGAACTAAATTTCCAACAAACCATAACTCTAAAGCACAATCAATTCATGAACAAGTGAATTCTTAATATAACCAAGATTAAATCAAGAAAACATGAACATGAATCCATATAACAGGCTGGGAAAGAATTTGAGATTTTTTATTATTTAACAGAATTTGAGGAATTCAGTCAAACGTTTAAAATTAACAACCTTGCTAAATCGAATAAAAGCAAAACGTTTACCTACTTTCCACTCTTTAAACGGAATAAAAACCTTAACAACTTAACCGTAATCATTACAAACCTTCCATAGGTCTCGAGTAGAGATGTTTTCTAGGGATCTTTGTAACGTAAACAGATTTAGATCAGTTGAGTTTGGTCTTCCATTGATTTTTTTGAATTCCAACTACGATCTCCCATAATGAAAAAGTAGACGGAAATCGCCTAGGGTTTTGTGGAACAACTTGAGAACAAACCGATGAACAAAAACAGACGGGATAACAAAAAATAAAGTGGAGAACACATTGGAGAACAATCCGGAGAACAAACTGGAGAAAAAGAAACAAAAATCAAACCCTAGGGTGTTGGAAAAC